>JARFJB010002381.1:42500-175000 GCA_036346205.1 Vesta saturnalis | reverse complement strand
TTTTTTAAAGATAAATTCACCTTTACAGGCGCTTTGTCATTCCTAAACGACTTCAGATATCAAATGCGGTTATTTGTGTTACATTTGTTGCACGTTAAGTCATAAATGCCAATACAAAATTTTAAAGTATCTTGGTGAACCTCGTCAGATTATACAAGTGAGGGCCTAACTCTGTCAGAAAAACAGCAAATGTCTAGATTTGTTTCCTTGTTACGTCACTTTTACAAAGGGAAACTTAATTACATCCATAGTGCACACTGTCTAAAGCATTTTGTAAAAAAATAGTATAACTACCTCAGTTCTGGATCACTTTACAGTGTCATGCCTCAAGTGATGCGGTGTTGTGATATTTCGTGGGGTTACTAAAGTCCAATGACCTTTTATCAATGTCAAAATTCATTGACCGACAGTTGGTCTATACTTAGAAGTCTAAAAATCGAACCAAAGTCCATTGACCACTTCAAGGTCAAAGTTTAATGACCTGCACTGGAAGTTCTCAGAAATCTCAATACAGAACCAAAATTTATTGCCCACGGAAGTTGTTGAGTTCTAGGAAATGCAAGGGGGGAGAAGCCAAGTTTATTGACCTCTAGGTGTGTCATATTACATTTCTTAAAAATCTAAAAATAGAACCAGTTCCTGGAAATTGTAGATTTTATTGACCTTTTCAAGGTCAAAGTTATTGACCTTTAGGGGTCCTGTATCGCATTTATTAGAAATATAAAAATAGAAGCAGTTCCTGGATGGAGAGAGTCCAAAGTCCGTTGACCTGCAGAGATGTCATAATGTAACTCATAGAAATGTAGTAGAATAGATTTCTAGAACCAGTTTCTAAAAACCCATAGCTGATTGACTTTTAAAAGTAGGTCAGGGACAAGAGAGAAACAGAGAGAGACGCGTTTATTACAGATTAAAAATAGAACCAGTTCGTGAGAACCACAAAATTCATTGATCTCTAGCGGTGCCATGTTACAATTCTTGAAATCTAAAAAGAAAAGCAGTTGCTGGAAATGGGATGAGGGGGTCTAAAGTTTATTGACTTGGACCAACGATATTTTCAGGGGGGAGGTCAATCTTATGGACCTTTAAAGAAATTGCTGAGTTAAGCAAAATATTTCAAACATCTAGAAAATAGAACATGCAAGGTTGGCAATGATGAGTCATGCTTAACTTTTGAAAATCAAGTTATAACTACTTTTGTACATGCTCTGCATTGCTCAAGGTTCTATAATGTAAAGAACGGCATAGGTTACCGCCTGGATCATGTTACAATTCTTAGAAATCTAGAGATTGAACCAGTTCTCGGAAGCGGGAGGAGCGTCTTAGCCCAAAGTTTATTGACCTGACCCGGTTATGAGGGCTTATTGGCCTGTGTCAAGGTTGTCTCCAGAGTTTTTAGAATTATATAGTTCATATAAATAGAAAATGCTTTCTACGATGTGGGTTTCAACGGCCTCGACCAGACAGTCGAATTTAATTGAGCATAATCATGTTATATTTTAGAGCACATTACTCTATCGTTCATTGGATACGGTTAATTTGTCGTTGAAAGTGATAACATGGACTCCAAAAGATATATGTTTCTCAGTTACTTGGCAGAAAAATAAAGCCTACCAATTATAGATTTAGACTCTGGTTATTATTGGAAATCTTGGACTACCTGGTGACAAATACTGGTGACATTAATTATACAGAGGACAGACAGCCACCGATGAGTAGCAATTCCGGTTTACTTTGTGTCATTTACGGAAACGATCACCTGTTTCAAGCAAATAGGCAACTGTTCTTGAGAAACGGTTATCGGTTCTTGGCAAACTGGTACCGATTCTTGGAAAACTGGTACCAGTGTCTAAGCATTACAGAAGTTAAATGTCCAGATCCTGGTTGAGAAGATGTTTCCGCTTACCATTTGGAAACCATTAGCCATTTGTTTGTTACTCAAGTAGAAAGGGTAATTTAGCCTCAACACCATGTATTGCATATATAAGTTTTTTAAATTTACTTCGAAGATAACTGCCAAAAGAAACAGATATCGGCTTTTTTCCAATCGGGCTTTTTTCATCTACATCACAGTGTTCCAAAGGGCATAGCTTTGCAAGCATTATTTTCACACTATATTAACTATACACCATTAACGATAGGCTAATGTGTATTAAAGTATAACACCATAATGCTCAGCTGAATTCTAGTGTAATTGATTGGGTAGGAGTTGTGTAAATTCACATCGTAGAAAGCATTCTCTATCTACATAAATTATGTATTTCTAAGAATTTTGGAGATACGCTTGACACAGGGTAATGAACCCCCACATCCTGCCCACGTCAATAAAGTTTGGGCTAAGACACCCTCCCGTTTCCGAGAACTAGTTTTATTTTTAGATTTTTAAGAATAAACCTAAAGCCCGTCAATGAACTTCCACCAACTTCCGGGTTTAGGAGTTAAAAATGAACTTTGGGGTTTCCTGGAACTGGTTCTATTTTTAGATTTCTAAGAACTGCAATAAGATCCAGGTGGTGATCTACGCTCCTCTTTATATTAGACAACCTTGAGCAATACCGAGCATGTACAAAACCAGTAACAACTTGATTTGTAGAAGTTGATAGGAATAACTAATTATTGGTAACCGTGCATATTCTATATCCTCGAATTTACTTGCATTTGAATGTTTTAATATTTTGTTTAATTCAGCAGTTTTTTCAAAGTCAATGCACCCTCCGCTGGTTTGTTGATTTTTAGAGAAGATTGATTTTCCCTTCGAAAATATCATTGGTCCATGTTAATTAACCCTCACTTCCGGCCCTGGTCAATGAATTTTCCATTTCCGGGAATTGGTTCTATTTTTATATTTCTGAGAACTGTGATATGACATCTCTAGAGGTCAAAGAACTGTGAGGTTTCCACGAACTGCTTTTATTTTTACATTTCCAACAATCACGTGTCTCTCTCTCTCGATCTCTCTTACCCCTGACCTACTATAAACTCTAGAGCTGAACGAATTTTTACTTAGAAAAGATTAATAAACTTTAGGATTTCCAGGAACTCGTTCTATTTTCATTTTTAGAAATTCAATGCAACACCACTGAAGATCAATGAACTTTAGACCCTCCTCCCATTTTTGAGAACTGATCTCCAGGAACTCTTCTATTTTTAGATTTCTAATGATCACGTCTTTTTGTCTCTTACCACTGACCTACTTTTAAGTGTTAATAAACTTTGGGGATTCTGAAATTCTATTCTATTAGATTTTTTGAATTGTAATATGACGTCTCTAGAGGTCAATGAACTTTGACCTAGAAAGGTGCACGAACATCGACTCTCCCCTGGTTCAATTTTTACATTTCTGAGAAATACAATACGACACCTCTGGAAGTCAACGAAGTTTGTCCTCGAAGCACTGCGAAATATGACAACTCAGCGATCACCTTGACACATGACTACACTGCAAAGTGCTTAGAAGTCATGTATCCATAATACTATCAATGATACGAATGTAGCCTAAAATCCATATTTATGCACGAAATTTGAAACGGACGTGGAAAAATAGGATCCCTGGATGGTGAAGAGGTAAATAACGTAGTTTATGAGTGATTATCAGCACTACGGATATATTTCGCCTATAATCCATATCCACACACTAATTTCGTTGAGGTGGCGACAATTTTGATTGCTTGAATTACTTAATATGTTTTGAGCTCCATGAGTGTCAACATTTGGCTAAATAATTTAACTCTCAGAGAATCATAATAATTGCATTCGTATTAAAGAAAAAGAAAACCAAACTTTGTTTCGCATAGATTTGCTTTTACAAAAAAATTTTTATATACATAAAAAGGAACATAAGATTGTATTCTAGTCAAACATGATATAAAGTTTTTAATATTTAATTATAGAAAAATATAATTATGTATTATTTTCTTTAAAACTCAAATTAATATAAATAATGAGTCCATTAATTATATTTTTTTAATATAAATTTGAGGAATTAAAAAAATATAATTAATGGAGTTTTATTTATCTTAATTTAAATTACAAGGTATTTAAGAAGGTGTAACATATATTGCAATGCGTTAAAACTAGAGTTTCCAAAATTTCGCTCTAATGTGTTACAGTTAATGTAAGTATGGCTACAATGGAATGCAACGTGTCTAGCCAACCACGTCACATTAAATGGGGAGGAATTAGTTAGCTTGACTAGTAACTCAGCCGAACGGTCCTGAAACCGCAGAGCACTCGTACAGCGTGGGTGTTTTGAAGTGCTGATAAAGAGTAAATAGATGGATAGGTTAGTTATAAAGCGAGAACGAAATTGTAGGCAGAAAGATAAGGAGAACAAACTAGAAATAGGTGCCACAAGTTTAAAGAAATCAAAGGTAAATTGTTAGTTCTTGGAAGAGAGTCCCTGTAAAGCTTGTACCAGGGAAGAAACAGGAAGAACAGATAAACGACAATTCCCTCAACCAGCGTAAATTTATTTATGAATTTACCCACAATGAATAATTTTTGTAAATTTTAATACATATACAGGGTATCCCTAAATTGCATAACCAAAAGTATAAGGAAGACTGATTTGAGTTAATTTTATAAAATTTCTTATATGGGGGTTTCTTGGGATGAGAAATTCAAATTTATCATCGATTTAGGTGTATTTCCTAGAGGGCGCTACAAGCGACCATTAGAACATGTTTAAACCGATACAACTTTTTTGTGCTACACTGTAGGCCCTTTTAGTTGGAATAATAGTTTTCCCTACCTTTTCTGCTTAAAAGGTATACCTTCTTGATATTGCTAAGAGCACCGGTTTCCGAGAAACACGCATCTAGAGCTCATGATCCATTCAATAATTATTGTTTCTGAAAAACTTCATTTTTCTTTATTTTTTTCAATAAATCGGCTTCATGAATTATTATTATTATTATTATTATTATACTTTTGGATAATTTTCATGCATCATGAGCTTTAGATGATTTTTTCTTGGAAACCGGTGCTTTTAGCGATATCAAGAATGTATACCTATTCAAGCAGAAAAGGTAGGGAAAATTATTATTCCATAATAAAAGGGCCTACAGTGTAGAACAAAAAAGTTGTTTTACGGGGTAGTATGTAAAATCTTGGAATTTAGTATGAAAAAGGGAAGGCAGGGTGGCACGTAATTAATATGATTGGTGTCAGAATATTTTTATACAAAATAGGTATATACAGTCTTATGTTGTCCGTAGGACGTATTTTTGATAAACTATGTACTTGAGTTTGCATGAGAAATTTATGTTTCTGTGTACATAATGTAAGTTGGTGTACATGTTACTCTACTGGAATTTTTTGTAAATCATTTAGTATTATGTAAAAGCGTATGTAAATGTGGTATACGTATGTATGAGTCGGATTTATTAAATTTGAATGAGAAATGATGCTTTAGTAACACCCCTATTGAGACGGTAATGAATACTACTGTATTTGGCTACTGTATTTTAGGGATGCAGAGTTTAAAATTGTAATAAATAGATGTTAATTTATGATATATTGATATTATATTAAAGTATAGGGGAAGAATATGTATATACAATTTTGCTTGTATAAAATGAGTTTGTATTTCACAATGGAAAATTCTTAACGACAAATGATATTGAAATTTACTGAATTTTGGAGAAACAGGAGACACACTTTCATAAAAGTTGAATTTGGATGTAGATGTGGTGTGGAGTGAATATGGATGCGTAATTTGAATGTTTCGGAGAATTATTAAGATTTTTGTAAAATTTTTAAAATGGCGGGGGGATTGGTCCTGACCGTTGCGTTTGGGCCTTTTCAGAATTCTCAGCGGCAAAGACGCGTCTTAGAAACTCCTCTGGAATGGGGTAATTTGATTTTAGCGGGATACTATGTATTAAATTCGTACATGGCAACACGTGGCTGATGGTAAACTTTTATTTGCTTTTATTAAAATTAACTTTTAGAGTAAAAAAATACAGTTAATGATTATTATATTGAACTTCTGTTCGTTAATTAAAAACCATTCCTATAGTTAGCTATTAGTATTGCGTATAGCAAATAAAAATTTGCAGTCAGTCACGTGTTGTCATGTGCAAAACCTTAGCGAATTGCGGACTCTCCAGACATATACAAAAGTTGACTGTGGCCCTTCATTGTGTATAAAAATTATAACATATCGTACACTAGGGAAGTACATACAGTTTGAATCGATATATATATATATATATATATATATATATATATATATATATATATATATATATATTTACCGACCATACCAAGCCAAAACCGCCATGTACCTCTGATGATGCCAAGCCCGGACCGACTTTGCCAAGCCCGATTTCGGGCTTGGTAAAACTTACGTGTATATTTTTGTGAGGAAGTAGGTATGAACCTTACTTGCATGTAGTTAGATTTTCGGCAGGGCTTGGTATGGGCCGTGTATATCTTAAAATATACAGTTTTAGTTTCAGTAAGCATTCGCAAGAGGGCGCCGCATTTAAATTGTATATACACTGTATTTATTCGTTCGATCTTGTCAAGCCCAGTAACTTGCACTTATAATACGAAGCCCTGAAATGTTACAACAGTGGATTGGGAATGAAAGTGAACGTCGGGATTTATTTAAATGGAATTAGTAGCTCTGCATTCATATAATCTTAAATAAAGAGTGTAAACGTATTCATTACGTTACGTTACGTTATTATTTTACTCTAAATAAGATGAGCATTTGTTTTAATACTTACAACTTATTCTAAAGCAATAATTGACTTTTAGGTTTATTTTGTACCAATTGAACTCGAATTTTCTCTCTAGATTATCTGAGGATAGTAGTTAAAAACATAATTAAGAAAATAGCTTACGAGTTTAAAATAATTTTAAAATTTCGAGTAGTTATTATATATTCAAACTTCAAATTGCCTAATGTAATTTGAATTTTAAAATCAGTTTCATAAAAAATTTTATTTAAATGCTAAAGTTTAAGACTATTAGGAACTTAATAAACTGTTTTTAATAACTATATAAAACTAACCTTTATTTTTCTATGATCCATAATTTTCATTAAATACATTATATTGAAGATAATACTAGTTTATAAGATAATTATAAAAAATTGAAATAAAAAATTCTATTGTAAAAAATACAAAAAGGGCTATTATAAAAACAAGAATAAAAACTATTAAAAAAATAAAAAAAGTGTCATGAAAAATGGAAAACCCTAGTTAGTATCAATTGCAACTGTTTCAGGTTTTTTAAAGGAATTATATACAAATGTTTTGACCTTGACCCGATCTTTCTCTTTTAAAATAGCTTCATGGAGTGAGATGAATTTGTTACATTCCCCTTTGTTGGGAGTAATTTTTTTCTTGATATGGTGTTGAAAATGTCTTAAAACAATATTTTTTTCTTGTTCTGTCCATCGACTACGACCTAAAATGTAAACTTTGAATATTAGATAGACAATTTTCGAAGTTCTAATATAGATAAAAGTATTGCAGAAAAAATTCAGCCGAATAAGATAGTGAGATAAACCAGTTTACGTAAAACACAAAAAAAAAATGAAAGAACAAATTTGAATTTGGGTCAGTTTTTGTAATTCTACAATGAAATAGGAGAAGAAATACCTATTGCAATGAAATTTTGTTAATGCAGTTATGCAACTATAGCTACAGAAGTTACTTATTACCTTTTCTGTTCTTTTTATTTTTGTTTGCAAGTTTGGAAGTTTCCTTTTTCTTTTCTTCACAATTTACTTCAACTTGAATTTCTTTATTTAAATTTTCCTCTGTATCTTTTCCGTTGGCTCCTGTTTCGCTTTCAACTTTCAAATTTTGTTTAAACTTTTTATTTGCTAATGTACGATTCAGTAAACGTTCTGACAATGGTACTGATTCATCATCCTCATCACTTTCGGATTCTGAACTGTAATAAACATCTTTATCTAAAACAATTTCGTCCAAGCTTTTTCCATGAAACTCCTTTCCTTTTCCTTTATCTAACATTAATAAAATCTTTGCCACCTTAGCAGTCTGGTAGATGTCTTGAGGAAGCCTAATTAATATAAAAAGAGCTGTTAGAGTAGATGGATGATTTGATATTAAAGTCTAAAAATGGAGGAAAAGGATTTTTACTTAAATCTGTTCTCTGAATAAATCGCTGGAAGTATGAAACAAAAAGATAGATTACAATTTTTGTTTCTCTGTAAAAACAATTTATTTACAAATAGTAAACACCTATTTATTTGTAAATCTTAATAAACAATTTTTCATAATTAACAGAATAACAATTTTTAAATTCAGGGAAATCAAATTTTTGAACAGTTCTAAGAAACTTTTAACACCCTTTGTAAAATTACCTTTTATTAATTCAGTAGTTACCTGTAAAATTCGGCATGCGTTTTTTTGTGTGTCCCATAAATTTTGCCACTTGCTCCATTTCACTTTCTTCCATAGTCATTAGTTGCAAAGTTGTAGCTATATGTTTCCTAAATTTAGTTGAGGTCAACAATGCTGAGTTTTTGACTCCACAATCTTCGGCAAGACGCCTTATAATGTTAGTTCCGCTCATCCACCTGTCTTCAGAACCTGGATTGGCAAATAAATATGGATTCGATATTGGTACGATACCATTACTTTTTCTAATTGCGATCAGACATTCTATAAATTTTTGAATTCTTTCTGAAAACAATATTGGCACTGGCTTAGATCCTTTTCCACCCGTAACTACCCTCTTAAATTTATTAATAAGAATTTTTTCGACTGGTGTTAGTGACTCGGTAAAAGCTTCTTGATTAGAGGTAGCTTTATCAGCAGTATAAGTTTCGATTTTAAGGTACTGTACGTCTCCTATACGCTTCCGATTAAACAGTACAGTTAGGGCAAGCACACATTGCGTTAAAATTTTATAATTTTTTGCATTACATTGTCCAGCCGCTAACGTAACAAAAGCTTCATCGGCACGATTGTAAAGATATAGTTGAAAAGCTTGTATATCACTAGTTAGTGGCAGCTGCGAAGGTTTCTCCCACTGATTTTCTTTAATATTCTTTAACGCTAAACTGGACAATTCATGGCACCAATGGTCAGTAATTAATTTTCTTAATTATTTAATTTCTTTTTTTTTTCTCGTCCCTATTACTCCATATTATGTTTGGAATGTTTCGCTTTTCAATAACCATTTTAAAACAAACATCACATACTAACTTTAAGTTGGTGCCCAGGTGTAAAGCAAGAGATGGTGACTTAAAAGTTTTTGTTTCCATATTGAAACCACTTATAATCTTGGCAGCTGATATTAAAAGTTGAAACCGCTCTGGTTTCATTGCATCAAATAAAGTTTTAACTTCTGCATTAATGGACCTCATAGCGATTAATAATCTTGCCATTTCCCTCATTTTATTGGACACCACTGTAGAAATCTGTTTTCTTTTGTGTTTATTTAGAAGTGTTTCACCGTATAAGCAGATAAGTGGATCAGTTTTAACTACAGCACTTACATCATCTGGACGCATTATATTAAACACTTCGGCTTTGATACGAGATGTTTTTAGAAAGTCGTGATTTTTTGAAGTCATTGTTGCCATGAAGGTTTGCGATTTAGATAGAATATTTTTTCCAGGTTTCAGAATATTTTCCGGTTTACTCTTGCACGTTTTCACATGTTTGAATAATAACTTTTTACTATAGTGACCTAAGCAATAAGTACACACAGAATACTTCGTGTCAAGATTTTTTGATGTTCTTACAGCATTGAGAACTCCTTTTTCTACATTTAAGTGAAAATAACCTTGTTTTCTTAATGCGGCTACCAAACCCAAACGTTTTTTACTTTTTGGTTTCAAACCACTGATTATCTGCACTTCTTTGTTGTCACTGTGATGTCGAAGAAGATGCCTTGTAAAATGAGTAGGCACGTCATTAAAACAAATTGGACATATTGTAGGTCTCTCTGGTGCACTTTGCTTCTTGGTATACTCACCTTGATCCTGAAAATTGTTGTAAAAACGATTAATTTATAAGATAGGTTTAAAAAAAAATCGAAGCGAACAAGATATTTAGATTATGTAAAGAAGCTTACGTATTTTTTTAGTTTATAAGGGATTTTAAAACTTTTAGAAAATGTTACAACAGAAAAAAATAATTTTTTAATTATTATTGAAATTGAATTTAGTTTTAAAAGAACAGGCGCTTTCAATGTTAATTTTTAAAAGTTCTTACGATTGTATAGTTCAGAAATCATTTTAACATTCATTTTGTCAAGTTCTACTCTTCAATCCACATACGAATGTTTTGATTAACAAAAACATTAAGGAGAGAAGCCCCTTAAAAAGTTAATATAATAAGTAATTGTTTCAAGTTTCAATACATATCTTTAACAGAATAACCGCACGGGGTATAAAAACTTCTAAATAAACTAAATCAACATTTTTCTTGAACTTTGTAAAAAAATGTGGTTAGTCTAAATCAAATAAAAATGTATTTACTTCTTATTTGTTGAAACCTCTGTGCATCTGATAAAATTCAAAGGATTGAAAGATTTAAAACAACTTATTATTGGGTAGCTTAGCAAGAGCTTGACGGAGCTTAAAGATTTTAACGCTGTATGAATAACGTATAATACCTAAAACAGATTATCAAAATGTTGCCTATTGTATCTACCTTTTTGTTATCAGTATTATTAGACAACTTTATGGCTGGACTTTTCCTAGGTTTGCAACCGGATTCAAATATTACACAATTCTTGTCAACTTGTTGCAAATTGAGTAATTCGCTTGAAGTTGAGTAATTATAACTGGAAGGTGTTCCGTAGGTCTGGCGTGGTACAACATCTTCTAAATTTTCAATATGATTGAGGTAGTGAATATCGGAAATATTTAAAACATTATTTTGTTCCTAGAAACATTTAGAGTTAAAAAGTGGAGGTAACTTTATATTACATACCTCTTCATTATGAGTGTACGCGTAAATATCATCACAATCTTGATTAACAGAATCACTATCTTGAAACTGACTTGATATTAAAGATGGGTTAATATTTATCTGCAAGTGTAAATCCCATTAACAACATTTTAGAATAATGAACCTAAGAATTACCGATCGTTGAATAGGAATAGTTGGACTTAGACGCAATTTCTCACATTCTTCCCAAGTAGAGGCCAAGTCAGAAAAAATACTGCTATTTGATGTAGACTGACTTGGAGGAACAAATTCGGACCCAGAACTTTCCAATTCATCAAAATCATCTAATTCATTCTTTAACCGGAAAGCCACAAAATTCACAATAAGTATTATAAGTGACAACAAAATCGAAAAAAATGTTACCGATTCTACACTAGTGTCGATTTTGTAGATAAAGCGTTAAATTTTACCATCGTTAAATATAATTTACCAGCAAGGATTTATAAAAACCACTGAAATAAATATCCAACCGTTTTCCTAGAAATAGTGCCAAAATCGTATGTGTCAAAATCGTACAAGGATTATTTAGTGCTATTTGCGTACAAGGTTGGGTTGGTCAACTGCAGGTAAAAAACGAAATATGCGTACAGGTACCTGGAAAAATCTGTGTACTATATTAATGACCTACTTATAACATTATTTAACGACTTTAAAAAATGTATTATTCAGGTCTCTTAATTATTAATTAATGATGGTAGTGAAGATATTTTAGATTTGCAAAACAAAACTAGAACAACATATGAGAGGCTTTCTACAATTATAAAAAAAGGTATTTCCTGGAATCCAATGGCTATTACTACAAACTTTGAAGCCGCTGTTATTCTGGCAGTAAACAATGTGTTATAGACTACAAAAAACAATGAAGAAGTTAGAGTCCATATTAGCGTGTGCGCGGCGTTGGCGTATCTTCCATTAGAGGACGTAGATGCTGGGTGGTTAGCAATTTAAGAAAATTTCCCATGTAACATTCATCTTCAAAAGAACAAACAATTATGTGGAAGGATGGAGCAGCCGCTTGAGCTAATAAACAAAAAACAACATCCGAGCGTTAGAACTTATAAATCATCTCAAACATGTATCGGAGCAAAGTGACTTTTTATACAAACCTACAGAATTAAACCTGGAAGGAAAATGAAAAAAGAATACTTATATCCTCTTAGATTATCGCATTGAACGCATTTTGCAAGAATATTCAGAAACTAAGAATGCTACGTCAAGTTTAAAAAAATTGGTGTATGTAACTAAAATGGAGTAAGTACTCCCACTGTAAATAGTGAAATGTAATAGTTAGTTATTGTTCACAAGGTAAACTGTAGTTTCCACAACAAATTAAAAAAAAATTAAATAAAAATATTACAAAAAAAAATAAATAAAAACAAAGCAAAGAATATAAAAAAAACTTTTAAACCCACTAGAGTTACGCTGTCAGTCCTAAGCCTGGAGAAGTGAGAAGGGAAGTTTTATTCATCTAAAACAAAACTAAAACAAAAAAAATCGAAAAAGGTTGGTGTGATTTTACAAAATTTGTCAGAATCCTTGTGGTAATAATGCATAACATTGAAACGGCGTTTAGGTTTTATTATTTATAATAAATCGAAATGTTTGGTGTTTGCTGTAATATTATATATTTTATTTTTTTATTGGACTAAACTAACCTGCTGAAAATGATTAACACCCGTCAACCATATAGGGTTTTTATGAAAAACTGGTTAAATGTTACATTGTCTTTTTTTGTTACTATAACCCAATTTTTTGTTAAATATTTACTTAAAAATTTAATAAGCAACAAACCTACATGAGACGATAATTTTTTCAAATTTAGGATATTTTCCAATGCATTGATAATACTTTGATAATAAACAGATGTTTTCTGGTAGCTGTACGCAAATGTCACTTGTCTTAATTTGATTTGCAGTTAACCCAACCCAACCTTGTAGGCAAATGGCACTAAATAATCCCTGTACCATTTTGGCACGACAGCGTTTTCCTTAATAATTTTCATAGAGGGATAATTTTTTATTTACAGAATTTACTGTAATAAGCCTGTGTTCAATTTGCAAGAACTGTTATTTTCAGTTTCAATTTGCTTCCTATTTTATTTATTATACAGTCAATATTGTGTGAATATATATTTGGGTAAGGAGGCGGGGGGTCAAGATGATTTAAAACGCATATCTATTAATATGCGAATGTCAACCGTTGTTGGGATATTTTTTCAAACTTCACAGAGGATCAGTGAAAAATTTTAATATGAATAATAATTTGTGTTCCAGAAATTATTCTTTATATTGTTAATAGAGTTTATCACTTTTAAAATTTGGTGAAAATATTTTTCCTAGCGTTGACAAATTTTCTCTTATATTAACTCCATTAAGTCATTAATTTTGTAACTGTTTTACTATACGCTTTTCAGTGTTTTGGAAAATGTTATCAAAATATAGTTTACTAATTTCAAATGATGTCATTAAGTAGGCTATAAAACGTTTAATTAAATAACAAATTTCCAAAATTTACAATCTCGACGTTAAACATTTTTTAAGACTATTAAAGCATAATTTTTATGGAATTCAAGTCTCTCGAATTGGAATTTCTAGCAATTTTCTCATTATAATTACAAATTGCTATTATTTCTACTCTAACAAAGTATATACAGGTATTCGAAAATGTTTGACTGTAATGAAAAACGAAGAAATATAGAAAATTCGTTCGGTATACCTTATAAAGTAACAAATTATTGATTTGCAACTCAAATTTTGACACTTTCCCATTTTGATATTTTATTATTTTTTTTTTTTTTACTATGCTCCTTATAGGGCGTGATTCATCGAGGATGACGCGGTCCCTAGCTACCTGAAAACTTGTTCTTTTAGAATATGATTACGTAGTAAGGTGCATATCAGTTAGGATTACAATTTAAAAATATCTCGACATATACAGGGTGTTTCAAAAATTTCTTACATAAAGTTATGTTTTTTTTTAATTTAATGGGTCATTTTTATTCCATTTTTCAAATTTACATAAAGAATAAAGTCGAGTTTTAGAAAAGTTCCCTACTAAATCTTATCGTTTCCAAAATTTTTCACGTTTTTTAAAAAATGTAGGATTGTCAAAATATTAAAATTTTTCATTATTCACACATTTTATAAGTGTTAGAACTAAACAGTCACAAATTACAAATCATTTTAACAGGAAACGTCAGATATGCATATTTTTGAAACGCCCTGTATATATCTAGGAACTTTTAATTTTAGTCCTAAAGGACGTGCACCCCACTGCATAATCAGATTATGAAACAATCTGGAGTCACTTGGTGCTAAATTTTTTTTAGAGAAAATAGTTTTAAAAGTACAAGTTTAACACAAATAATATTTAAAAAATTGAAGGATATATTCGACCTACTTATTCATTAATTTTTTTAATTAGAAACATAAATTTGGTTGATCCAACAGTTTGAAAAGTATTCGGTGATCTTAATCTCTAAAATCGCCCAGGTACAATTGCTCATTAGAATATATGAAAATTAAAAGAAATGTAAATAATTCCAAAATTGCTAGAGATAGGTATAGGAAACCCAAGGTTACGTTTACTAATACGGCTTGAACGGACTTTTAAACATTTTCAAAAAAATACAGTTATCTATTTAAAATAACAAAGTTACATGAAATTTCTTTTAAAAACAATAGATATAGATAAGTGGCTTAAATTTTTTTCAATTAAATAGGATAAATAAGTTGTCCTTGTATTCGTTAGTACGTGAACAATTTGAATATTCGGACAACCCAACATTTTTAAAACGTCAGAAATCTCGAAAATGGTAAGATTGGGAACACCCTGTACATGTCTAGGTACTTTTAAATTGTAGTGCTAATGTATGTGCACCTCACTGCATAATCAAATTAAGAAAAAATTAAGTTGTCTGGGAGCTAGGTACCGCGGCGTTTTCGATTAATCACCCTGTATATAAAACCCTGTCATTTTCTAGTGCAGCACTATAATTTTTTTCATTTAGGTAGGTACCTAAATCAAGATTTTATAATTCAGGTAATGGTGGTTAAACTCGATAGTTTCCGTAAGAATTAATTGGTATTGCTGATACTTTTTCAAATCTAAAAATAACTGAATAAAGTTAAAAACTTACCTCAACTTCTTGTTGAGATCTACAAGCTCTTCTAGGTCTTTCAGAGTTTTTTTCGATAGATACATTTCCAACGTCATGTACAACCGCTACATATAACTTGCCGTTAAGTAAATGAAAATAAAAACGATAAATACTTACCCACTTTTCCCTGTCGAGTTAAACTCATTAGGAATTTAGTACGATCCGACGTACGATCCATTTTTCGATTTTTTAGAATGATGTGTGATTAAAACACGATTGAAAGTGAAAGGGTTGGGCTCTTTTTAAATGCTTTGTACGCACTACAGAACGTGGTTTGTCAAACTGATGCGGAGTACAGAAAACCCGTCTTCTCTAGTTTTCTTTTCGCGCCTTTTTTTTACTAAAAATACGTGGTTTGTTATAATCACTTGAATGTTGCGGGCTTGATATAACGAGTTTGATATACCTTAATGGCTTAATATGTAACTTTGAAATATAATAAAGATCTCTAAAATAATAATAAATTCCTCACATTTAAATTTGTTTTTATAGAAATGTTAATTGGAATATAATGGCCATTTAGTGAGACAACAATCAAATTATTAATACATTACAAAGCCTTTTATTCAAATTAGTGCTGTAGCGATGTAATTACGGCTCTGTTTTCACTAATACAAAATAAGAAACATGTTAAATATACCCAAGCCAGAAGTAATACAAAATGTTAGGTACGACATTTCATACCTAATCTTACTTCTTTTTCTTTTGGAGGCTCCCGATTAATGTTTATAAGAACTCATATTTTAGAATACTTTAGAATTTGATCACACGTTTAATAATTTTTTACCCCAAAATAACGCCACAAAAAGACATTTCAAATTTCCAAGAGACGAAAAATACAACATGCGAATTACAAAGTGCAACTGCGTAGTAAATATAGTTTGTTTTCATTTGTCCACAATTACTTAAATACTTACTAGTAAAAACAGATACGGTTGTAAATTTGTAGGTACTCTCTCTCACCCCGGATGAAGACCCTGAGGCAGTGACTCACTCGTGAACGTCATATTTTGCATAAGTAAGGGATTTTATAGCTTTGTTTTGTAAAGCATCGGTGACGCTTCTTAAAGTTTTGCTGTAGCCGCACTTACTAGGAATTTTCTACCTTACACCGCGGGTTCAAATTCCCAATACATATATATGAAATAATTCTTTTATATTTTACATGATACGAATTGGCAAGTCCTTTGCGAATCAAGGCGCGTGTTCCGCTGAACCCGCGGAACATTGGTACAAATATTTTGTTTCTTTCTTAGTGGGAACTTGTAATGTTTTAATATCGCATTAGGATTATTGAAATTCATTTATTTTCAGGATTTGTTTTTCAAGAATTTGGTAACTGCATGGTAAAGATGCAGCTAAATAACAATAAGAATGGTGGCAACGCTGCTGGGCTTCAGACAACCAGCAATCTATCTAATTTATATGCGGATGGGCTTGACATAGGTATAAGAACTTACCGGGCTTGACATTAACCGAAAGATTTAAATATTTTAAAGTTTAAGTAAAATTACCCCTCTCCAGTTGCCTTGATTTAATCTAATATTGTGGTCAAATCTATGTTATAAATTCGCTTCTAATTATAACGGAAAGGGTGGGCTTGTGAGTACCTGTAGTATATGTCGGGCTTGGTACAGATAGGTGGGTATGTATATATATATATATATATATATATATATATATATATATATAATCGATTCAAACTGTATGTACTTCCCTAGTGTACGATATGTTATAATTTTTATATATATATATATATATATATATATATATATATATATATATATATATATATATATATATATATATATATATATATAAAACCCGAGCGATGGAAAAGAAACTTTTAAAGTAATCCTTTATATAATTAAAGGTAAATTGAAGTAGACAGTATTGATCATGAACAATGCTGAATTAAACATATGTGCGTTTATTAACGACATTAAGTCGATCAAGTTTATAGACACTTAAGAATTTTGTCATCAAATGTAATTAAAATATTCTATGACAAATATTTAGGAGGAAATTCAGTAAATCAATTTGCCCAATCCTTATACGTTTGTGAAAGCTAGTAGCGCGTAGAACCAGCGTTGATTGTTGTGGCGCCTAGAGACTATTTTTACCGGGTATATTGTTATTTATTGTTTTATGGTAAGTGTACGGTGTTTGAACCAAAATTTCGTCTTATATCGAAACCGTCGATTTCAAGTGCAGTTAGCTTGGTAACCTGCTTCCTGGTAATCCAGCCTTCATTACGCCTAGTGCGGTTTGATCGTGTAACATTACTTGGCTGGCCGTTCTTTGCCAATTGAATAAAATGACGGATGGTATATGCTTCCATTATTGTGATTAATTAACATAACAGGTGGTTATTTAACATGTCATACTTTAATGTACTAAATTAAATTAAATAACCGTCCTTGGACTAACTGGTATTTTTATATAGTCATATCGTACGCACAACTTGTGAAACAAAACTACAAATTGCTCCAATGGTTATCACATTTTACTTTTCATTTAAACTTGATTCTTACTAGATCGTGTGCCTTTCATTCCGAAAAATCAAATTTTGATCAGACTTACTTTAGGTTGCATATGAACTAATAATATTCTAACACGGTAAAAATGTTTCAACATAAGTGACGCCAATATAATAAAACTGTAGCCTTGAATTAAACTAAACAACAAGAGGCGTAGAGATTTAAAATCTGAATAGATATTAAAAATTGAAAAAATCATAAGCAACTCGCGATACGCTCTAGCTACATCGGAGTTTTGAATAAACAGATTGGAAAAGAAGTTTTATCTTATTAAATACAATTCCAAAAGTATATTTCGTTTTCTTACTTTACAACAGCATACTATGTTATATCTCGTAATGGATTTACAATACTAAAGGAAACATCAATCTATAAAAAAATAATAGTAATGCAATTTTGTTCAGGAGTACTTATATTAAAAGGATATCGAATTACCTCGACTCGAGATATAAATAAATAAACAATTTGCTACGCTTCTTGGAAGACTACTAATAACAATAACCAAAACTTCATTTTCCAAACAAAGACGATTTCATGTTTGATTTGAAATCGTTAATCTGGATATAGCCACATTAATTGTGCTTGTAAGTTGTAACTGTGTCACAATGCAGTAAAGCTTTGTTATCATCATTGTTTTAGTACTTTAGTGAAACCACTTGTTGAATTCACTATTCAACTAGGTTGTTTAAGCATAAAGATGTTGTACCTAATATATTTTGATAGTTATGTTAATTTAACCATTCGCATTTCAGGTACCAATTGTTGTATTCTATAAATAAAATAAAACTTTTTTAACCCTATGCAAGTTGAAAATTAGCACTTGAGCATTAGTGTCCATTATAGATGACTGTACACTCTGTACGTCGATTCGAATGCTGAATGCTACTTACTATCCATTGCACTGAAAACCACTTTTGCGACAAGAGTAGGAATATTACACGTTGACTGTATTATTTGGGGTACTGATTGGTAATAACACAAAATTCTATATTGTGAGGTTTTTAGAATGTCGCTAAACCGACCATAATATGTCAGTAGAATACTAAAGTTCTCACATCAGCGAGCCAAATCGATAATATTTAAAATACTGAAATAGTAAAAAAAAAGGAGAAAGTTGCTAGTAATAAACCGATAAACATGTATGGATGCCGTAAAATTCTTATTATGCATGAAATAATATTATTATACTAGAAACTACTTGGATTACCACGTGTTTCATTTAAGTATTTCATAATGATTACTGCCTGGATTATGCCCTCAACCTCTAACCTCAAGGATAATGGATTAATAAGGATGTTCAGTAAATTTTAAATCCTATATAGTTTTCCACATAAATTTGAACTCTTACAACTCAAAAAGTACTATAATTGGATTTAGGAGACATGCGCATCAAGGTTATCCCTTATTGAACTAGATTCTAACTTTACCGATAGATACGCACATCACAAAATCAATGCGTCATGCATCGTAGGCTGACAACACAATAGGTTCCTTCCCTTTATGACCCTAATCCAATTAATTAAGCAGATCAATCTCAGTCAAATCAATTTCGATCAAAAGGGCTTAACGGTAGGCCACATCCTTCCAGATGATTGGAGGCCTAAGGCTCAAATCAATGAACCAATTCAATAAATCAATTCAATTAATCAAATAAAATACTCAGATTAATCTAAATCAAATCAATCTCGATCTAAAGGGCTTAAGGGTAGACCACACCCCTTCCAGATCAATCTCAATCAGGTTAATCTCAATCAATCAATCTCGATTGGTAATTGTTGGGAGATTTGAAATTGTATTCTAATCAGGGAGGCCCTCATACTACCTCATAAGACAGGTATAGGCCTCCTGAACTTGTTCTAGGGTCTTAGCCCTTTATCGGGTCTTCGCCCATTTCCAGGTTCCCTAATTGTTTGTGACGCCATCTAATGGTGTATTTTTAAAACTAATGAATATTTTCTATAATCGCAGCTCTATCTATGGGTATATTTTTAAAAGTAAATTTGATGGTTTGTGACACCATCTAGTGGTATATTTTAAAACTAATTAATTTTTACTGTAATAGAGGTTGATCGTGGCTCCACCTAGCGGTAAGTACGTGCAGATCACTGTAACCTAATAAGTGGGCCCTCATACTACCTTATAAGACCGGTATAGGTCACCGGAACTTGATCTTGGGTTTTACCCCTTTGGCAGGCCACTCGACTGTTTTTGACGTCATCTACGGTGGTATTCTAAGACTACTAAATATTTTCTGGAATAGAGATTAATCATGGCTCCATTTAGTAGCACATGTTTTGTTTTAATTATGAACCCTAATTAAAAGTAGTACCCCAAATCGATTGATCAATCAATTAATAAAATCAAATTCAAGTAGCACCAGTCAAAACTGTTGGTTAAATTGGTGCATACGATGGTCCTCGGCTTTGTAAAACTTATGGAAACGCACGAGTAACACACATTTAAACTCCTTCAGTTCCACAACCACCATTTCACCATGATTTGTTGTGATGATATTCAGATTGAGTATCTTGTATTCGGCCCCTGTCTCCAAATCCATAACATTTTTGAACAGTTTAAAATAGGTTGATGCATTTAAAGTGGATAGATCAATATGTGTAACTATAACATAGCATTAAAAAGCGTGCAGATAATTAAATAAAGGAAAATAAAATTAGGGTTAAACCCAAAGACGAACACTTACCAGTGTTGCATTGAAAGGACCCCTTGGAAGATTGAGACGCGAGTGAATAGCTGTCAGTCTTCTGCTACTTGTACAGTCACAGTGCAGTCACCTTCTGTGTTTTACATATGAATGGTCAATATAAAGTACTTATTGGTTTTCCCGCTCATTAACATAAAGTAATTATTCTCTGTATTTGTCAGGTATGTAACTACAATAACAAACTTCTACTATTCAACTAGTTCTAACGTGTTGGGGAAAATCCCGCTAATTATCTAATTATGCTATTTGAAATACAAATACATTGAATTTATAAACTGATTTTTAATTACATCACAGATTTAAATAACAAGGTAATATAGAAGTAGGCAGGGTGGTCCTCGTTTTCATCGCTGTAATCCCCCGTTATGGACTGCTCGTATACCTAACATAACTGTATTTCACCCGGGAATGTTGAAAACTACAGCTCCAACAGTGATACTTCAGAGGTGTGTGCACCACACAGAGACGTACCCGTTGTGGCAACGGTGTACTACGCACAGCGCAACTGGACTGATTCTATAATAATTGTATAATATTGATAATAATAATAGATAATGATAAGCATAGATTATGAACTGCTCGCATACTGACACTGTATTTCACCCGGGAGCGTGGGAAAACCACAGCTACAGTAGGAGTACTCCAGAGGCATGTTCAGCACACAGAGATATACCCTTGATGACAACGATGCACTACACATAGCGCAGTTAGACTGATTCTATAACAACTGTATAAGTTTGATAATAATAATGATAGACAAAATGTACTTAGGTATATTCATTATGACACACATATCGTTATTGTCACACAAGGTGGTTATTGTTTTACACACGGATCTTGACGCTTGTGTATATGTAAGTGTGTTACTTTACTGCTTCTTATATATTTGAACCACATTCTGTAACAAACTTCTAACGTGCTGTTAATAATTCACCTCTATATAGGCAACTTAAAGTACATTTCGTGCAGCGTGTGTTGCATATCTAGTTGCATAAAACCATGCATTTAATTATTTTAATTAGAACTCGTACGCATTTTGTTTACACATTCAGTTTCAGACATGTGCATGCGCAAAGACCGTTTGGGAGCGTCGCTTTTGGTTGAGTGAAGAAGGTGGATGTAGCATCCATTTTTGCTCTGTTAAATACTTTTTATTAAAAGTGCTATAAATTTTATGGTGAGTTTATTTAAAGTTATTTCACAATGTTTGAGACGTTTGCATTTCAGGCAATTTTTTTACTTTTTTTTATTTTTTAATTTTTACTTTAACTTCACCTTTTACCGTTAAACCAATTTACGGTATTAGTACGATTAATGAAGAGTGATGTAATCACCTGAGTTAATGGGAGTGGAATTCTAAAACACTTTAGACCTGCAAATTTATTCATTTGGGAATTATAAAGCATACAAATCCAAATTTATTTCAACCCTGAAGTAATATTACGCAACAATTTTCCAAAAGACTAACACAGCATGCATCCATTTCGTTATCTGCAGTGTGACCAAGAATAAGGTATTCTGATTCCATTAATTACTCACAATTGTAATTATTCATTAGGTTATAACGTTACTAACATTAACATTAAGTATTTCAATTTATAATTAAATACAGGCCGTGTAATAAAATTGGTTGTCGAAATTTTCTTTTAATTTTATTGTATAATGGTTTGCTTGTTTATTCCATATTTAAAGACAAGTTGGCGTCCGAGTATTTAACAATTAGTTTCACAAAGAAGCAACGCCGATTTTAAAGCGAACATATCTAGGTATATGTCAATATTTTTGGTTAATAAGGCAAATCGATAATTTAAAAACCTGGCCCACTTTAATCTACGATTGAGCAAAAGGCACAAAATCTTCTATTTATTATCCAACTATTAGATAGCTAAAATTTGTAGCCATGGGTGTAGAAGTATACTTATAGAACCTATAGAACTTTAAGGACTTGTACAATTCGCCTTAATAGGTTTTTACTTATAGATTACTTATCAGTTTTTTCCTATGGTCAGCTTTCTCTCAATCGTTGATTTCAAAGGGTTGTTTTCCTGACTGAAACGCATACCTTAGGTACTTTTGTCAGAATCTGAATTCAAATAACCATCTTCATCATCAAATACTCACATATAGAAATAATGTAAAAAAATGGAATTCAGAAACACTACTTTAACTTTAGATCAAGATTGTAAAGTCAACTTTCGATAGTATTTACGTACATACAAAGTTAGTGTTTAAAAATAAACAAATAATTAAGACCCTCATTAGTATTACCTAAAAGATATATATCAAAATTGATATCTGTTACGACTAATGTATGGTTTAATCATCTGCTATTTAGAAGATATTTAAAAGAAAACAATGGATCCATTTTGATATTAAAAAAGATAATCAAGATGATGATAAAATATACCATTTATTTTTAAATATATGTTAAATTCTATATAATAATAAAACACAATGGTAATTAACTTAACTAGATTTGTGTTATTTAGGAAAAGTGAATGTGCGCTTTTAAATTCCATACATGTTCGTTACACAATGTCACTATGTGATACCGTGTTGTAAAAATCTACCTTTCCATTCAAAAATACTGCTTTGAGTCAGATTACAGTTTACAAAAACCAGCCTGTAGTAAAACAATTTAAGATTTTTGATTAATTGAATTCAAATATTGATAAGAAACATACCAAATCGTGTAAAATAGCAATGATCAGATTACTCTATCTGAAATGTAATTGTAGTGTCGAGCTTGTTTGTGTGACTTGTTTTTCCTATTTAAACCTATTCACATAAAAACCCAGCGTAATTAGCTGGTAACTATAAAAGATCTTACTCTTATTTTTTACACTTCATACGTTGTCGTGTTAAAACTGTGCTTTAATGTCAAGCTTGTCAATTCATGCGCTTCTAAATATTTTTTAATTGGGTTTGATGTCAGAAGCCAAGATCGTACATATGTACTATCATATTATTAAACATGCTGTTGATGGTGGTGAGAACATATCAGAGATTGATATAGGGCGTTTCCAAAGGTTACGTGAAGGTGTGAAAGAAATTTAAGATGAGACGCAGTAAGTAGAATACTTCTTATAAATCACAATCACTTAAAATTACGTAAACATTTCAAATATGATGAATTGTACAGCAAGCAATACAGTTTTGCATTTATAAAAAGTATTCTACTGCGTCACATCCAGCGTTTTTAAATGATGATGATGATGGACCACCAACACATCCACCATCGCTAACATGGCCTTTCACCTTAGCTAACACCTAGAATGATAAAGAAGTATTAACAACAAATATTAAAAATGGTACTTACCGCAGTCATCAACTCAGACTGAATGTTTTTCTTCTCCGTTATGTTCAATTTCTTCTTTATTTTGAGAATGTTTATCTTTAAGGTCCTCTTCAGTTTTTGCTTTAATTTTTGCCATAATTTATAGAGACTATCGGATCTAATATCCCCTGCCTACTCAGTGTTCTTCGAATATCTGTCCTCTACACCTCTCAGAATTATTTCTATCATACTGGGATTATCTATTTTGTGTAGTTTATTCTTTAGTTCATTTTGCTCAGTATATCTGTTCGGGGTGTATTTTGAGTAATCCACGTTATTCTTATCGAATCGAGATAACCCACTTACACAAATTTTCGTAGATGTGTCCATTACTCCCAAATCCACCTTACTAGTACATAACATGCTAAACATACTTCCGCACAAATATCTCACGATGTGAAAACTTACTAAATAATCCTGCCTAATGTGGATGCTGAAATATCTTAATATAATACTCACTGTATTGGCATTCATTTTATTAAAATAATGTCCTTATTTTCCGTTATATAAAGCAATGTAAATCAAATTATAAGTACATATTGATACCACCTGTGAGTGAATGGCCGAATCTCCAAATGTTTAGATCTACTCAATAACACATAACTGTGTTCTTTTATTGAACTCCCGTTAGAGGGTGAGGTTAGGACATTCAAACACATTTCATTCAATATTAATCGATAACAAAGAAATCAATGCTAACAATTTTTCGTTTTGAAAAGGGTACTACATTTCTCGTGTTCACTTTGTGGTCGGCATTTTTACGACGCTATGGAATTTAATTTTCTAAAATTACTACAAACAAAGATTTTTCGGATATAAATTAGAAGAATTTAACTGTCACAAGAAGTACTTGGGGCTTTTCTGAAAACTACTGTTCCAAACTACTTGTTACTCGTAAGAATATTGCGGATATAAGGAGTTTTTCGTCGCAAAAATGATTAAGCTGTTTCGCAGGTTTTCTTTACTTGCCATTAATTCATAAATTTTTGTGTTGGGGACTGATTGCGTACAACCATAAACAAATCACGGATCCTCCGATTGACTAACGTAAGGAATTTTGTACCAATTCAGTGTGCCCGTCTACGAACATTGGGGTAATTGAAGTTAATTTCACCTTATATAATACTTACGTACCTCTCCTTTTAGCATTTAAACATTTTATTTTCTGTATTTCTGCTATCATAACTACTTGTCCGCTGTAGAAGTTGTATTACTACTCGACTAAAACCATACCTGTTCGAAATTGGTAACCAGGAACTTAATTTTACTTTACTTAAATTTACATCCTTTGATTGGACGTTCTAAGAACAACTTTGTGCCGATTTGGTTCATCTACACTAACTACACTACGATACCAACGATATGGTTACACTATCTACGCTACTAAAGGTCAGAACCTTTATTATTTTTCGTATGGACTAAAATTTACTACATTCTCGCTGTACGTGTTATAACCCGTACATCTGCACTACAAGAGTTTAAGTAACGTGCTACTCTCTAGAAATTAAAGTCTTGGAATCACTTAATGTAATTATAGTATACTTTACTTGCTGCATAAATCTTTTAATTATTAGTTTGATTTGTACTTAAGTGATCTTCAGAGCGTTTACTTTAGAAATTGCTAATATTGATATCAAGATAGCGTCCATTTTATAACAGTAGATCAACTGCGCACAGACCTGTTTAATTACAGAGCTGTGCACGGCAGTAGTAGCTTACAGTTTCATTAACCAAATTGGCTTCCTTCCTTTTTTTTTAAATTACATTTTACGCGGTTTAACTATAACTTCAATTAATTGTTATGTACCTTTAGATTAGCCTACATTTACCTGTAAATTTAAGAACTATTTACCTCAATTATTGGGTTATTATTTTGAACTACTATATATATGTATTTTTACTTAAAATTTTACTTTTAATGTATTTACATTTAACTTTGACGGAACGTTCAGTTGTCGGTTTCTCTTTTCCCTTTTTATAAATCTGGCGCAATTGAACCGTCCTTCCGATAAAAATTTGGTAAGTAATTGTTGAATAACGAATATTTTGGTTTTGATATAATTTTTGGGGTGTTGTAAAACCACAGCAAGTGTATCATTAAATATAAGTTTTGGTTATTAAAACGCTTTTTAGCGTAAGTACATGTTTTTATTTCAGCTTCAATGTAATGGAAGATGTTTCTCTCTTCTCCATTTTTCTCTCTTTACCTTTAATTCCCCGTTTACCCCTTTAGACATAGTTACGCAGCAATCGGGGTAACGGTGAGTTTTGCTTTTGGGGAGCGGCTTTTGGTGCCTATCTTGGTCCCATGAACCCTTCTGAGTTAGACGGTTTCTGTGTTACCTGTAGGTGAGTAGAAAACCCTTTCCTTTTTCCTCCTTCCCATTTAAATACGTGACAAGTATATATTTTGTTAAAT
Organism: Vesta saturnalis; assembly: GCA_036346205.1. Taxonomy (NCBI): domain Eukaryota; kingdom Metazoa; phylum Arthropoda; class Insecta; order Coleoptera; family Lampyridae; genus Vesta; species Vesta saturnalis. The sequence goes on along the minus strand of JARFJB010002381.1, from coordinate 148,877 downwards.
GTCATTTCAGAGGCGACTTTGTACGGCAATACATATATCTCCTTATTTAATTCTGATACTTATTTAAATTTATTTCATTATCTATTTCAGTAAAGTCTATATATAAAGATGTCTGCGTAGTCTCAAAAAAACTTCATTCTCCTCTACGAAAGTATTATTTCGCGCACTAGACACACAAATTAATATATCTACCAAAATTGGTGTTATTTATTTATTTTTAAAAAGTTTTAAAAAAAAGTTTAAGGCAATTAAAGGTTTAAACAAACTTATGAGCATTTATTCAATTTAAGTTTTAAAACAAAATTAAATTTTTTATTTAATATGGTAAATTTTTATTGGTCTTAGTTATTACTTTACATGATAAAAAAGTTTTACTTTATTTAATTATACTTCTTCTATTCATTTTATATACTTTAAACAAGTGACATTTGTAATTTGTAAACGTAAAGTTCATATTCTAAAATCATTACAATCTGTGTTAACTATTTTTTCAGTTTTAGGAAAGATATTACTGTATTTGTTACCTATCGTAATTGCATAGAATATACTTACAACCATATTTTACACTTTAAAATAAACACCTAATTTAAGACAAATAACGTCTTCAAGATGTCCATACATCAAATCTTTTAACAAGGGCATCATATATTGTGTTTAACGAACTTAAAGCCGTGCAAGATCATTGGATCATAAACTTTATGTACTTGTTAGTAAGTATACAGTATGAGTAAATTATAAAGTTACAGCTTAGAGATGATGACGTTGGATACTCGTTATGACAACTACAACAGTTTTAAGGAAATGAAACAATAACAATAGACTAGAAGCTTAACGATAAAAGAGACCATTAACTTTATAAGACCTAAATGTTTTCTCTAATGTACCTTGAACGTAATGATATGGTAATTACCGAAATAAAACGGTTCATTTCGACTTAACCAATATGAATAGACAGAAATGTGGTATTATGAGCTTTGCATGTTTACTTGTGATTTTCATTTTAGATATTAACTTTATTTGACTTTAAGTATATAATTGTCCTATTATTGAGATTTTAATATTAAGGAAATGTACTACAGTTAAAATCAATGTAAAGGAACATTTTTATTGTAATTGAATGACCCCATTTAGTTCAATGCATTTTTTTAGGTGTTCATTTAACTTGGGAATATCAAAGAGTATTCCTTATTTCAAATTCAATATTCTATTACGTCTTTCTCCTTAAATTGTATAAAAGTTTCGTACGCACTTTATAAAATGACAGGATGTTGCTTTGGGCTTGATTAGAAAACATTTTCATATAGAAAGAGATACATTAAGTAATGAATATTTACAAATATATCTGCATTGCACGAGAATATTGATTTTTAATATTTTTTTATCTCTATGTATCCATAATTACTACCTTGAGTGCCCGGAACTATTCAAATCATGAGATTTAATCTAAAATCAATGCTGTACACTACTGTGGGACCATTCCAACTGTCAACTAGCAGAACACTCAATTGAGGATACTCTACAATTAAATATATCTTTGCATGTAAACATTTAAAAGAATGTTGTAACATTTTCTGTCTTCTTCATTACGCTATGAGATAATAACCGATTTTGTCGATTATGTATTAATCTAAATACTGAGTATTATCAGAGAAATGAATTTAGTCATGAAGTTACCTTATACTATTATTTATTTAATAACAAAGTCATATTCGAAAAACACCCAGTGAATGAACATGTACTTTAAATAATCTTATTTTTTAATTCATTTCCGTAACTAAATAAAAGCCTCTTGTATAAATCATCTTTGGTGGATAATTTTTTCCAGGACATATTCTTTGTTGAACCATATTATATCTGGTTGATTAGGTCATTTCCATAATTTCCTGTAACTGGACTGATGCATGGTGCTAACTTTAAAATCGTTGTCTTTGTGAGTTTTTATTTTGTCAGGAAAATATTGCCCATCGTATCTATCACAAAATCACCTACATTAAGCTTTCTTCTGTTTCTTTTGCTTGCGTTCCTTCTTCAGATTCTTCTACGTCAAATTTTCTCCTGTCTCTTTTGCTTCTGTTCCATAATCAAATTCTTCTGAATCAAATCTTCCTTCTTATGTTTCTTTTGCTTATGTTCTCTCTTAAAAATCTTCTACACCAAACTGTACTTTGCTTTCTTTTGCTTCAGGTCCTCCTTCATATTCTGTTCGCAATCTAGTATTGCCTTCATTTTTGTTTTCAGCATTCGCGGTTTGATGTTAGTTCTTTGTTCTTTCTCTTGTTCTTGGTTCGTATTCCTATCTTGTTTTTCCTGTTTGGCTGGTTTCATATCCGTTTCTCATTCCTTTGTATCATTCAATTCTTTCCTCTCTTTAGACACAAGAGCAAAAGGCATTGAAATTCTCATTTTTCTCTTGTTTATTTGCTGAAATTTTCGGCCAACGTAAATGAGTCTTCCAAACATTTTCAGTCTTCGTTTCACCAGCTTCTTGTTCTGTGTTGTAAGTTTCACTTTTTTTCTGAAGAATCCCCGAATGCCACTGAAGACGTATTGGTAACAGGTAATATAATTTTTGGTTCATAGACTTTATCACAATTTGTAACGTTAACGGTCCCTGTAGAATTAGTTTCGTTTGTATTGGAACTAGACTTCAAACTTACATCAGATAAGATATTAATTCGCATTCTCTTCGTGTTTACGAGGTTAATTTCCGTCGTTTATTTCGTTACTAATAATAATATTTGATTTAATATCAGTCAATAATCATATCCCGTTGATTTTCACTGTCTTCAGGAATATTTATTTAATCAGATTCATTTTCCTTGAATATGTAAGTCATGTCATCAAATTGGGGTGGCATAGAGCTGATCATAGATTCCGTCAGTATTGTATGATGCCTAGATTCAGTATTCTTTATATTACCCATACCTAACTGATAAACGCTGTATATGTCACTATTTTCATCACTGCAATGATTTTTGAAAAAATATTGCAGGACGTGGAGGGTGGCTTGAAAGGGCGTGGTTGTTAGTTCATTACTCTCGTTTTGACGACAATGGGAAATTTGATTTCTTCTAGAAGATATGGTTTTTTCATAATTTACTGCGCACAGATTTAACGGGTACATTCCAGAAACGCGAAAACCATTTCTGATTATAATCTTTTTTATTGAATGACTTTTGAAGGGCGCTTTGGAAATTGTATCTGTTGGTAGATTGTTTGTATTCTTGTGACACTTTCTTCCATGGAGATTTAAGGGGATTAAATGTAGATTGTTGAACCATGTGTGTAGCACTTGGACGTAGATAATACAAAAGCATAGACTTGTTCCTACAAAATTCAAAGAATTCAACGTTAATGTGTGATTTGTGTCCATCTAGAGACAGGTCAAGTGGTGATTGGATCTTATTGTCTTGTAGCCACGGATAGAAGCAGTTGATAATGTATTCGTAAAAGGTTTCAGAGGCCATCGATCTACCGAGAAAATAAAAATCGGGTACAAAAAGCGCAACATCTCTTGGAACGCGCTTATAATGTACTGTCAACATTGGAGGTACTGCTGCACCAGCAGCTGAAGAATTGCATAATCCTTTTCGGGACCACTACTGATGGTATAAAATATTCTTATAACTTTCAGATCCTAAGAGTTTTCCTGTTTTGGGTCAAAATTGCATGTCGGTCTCGTCTCCAGTATACAGGCTCTTGCATCTTAGCTCCAGTCTTCTACTATATCTAAACGATTTATATTAGAAAAAATTAAAAATGGAGCAATAAAATGCTGGCTGTACAGCATATTTTAAAAATATTTGCACAAATACAGGGTGGTCCAGCAGTCCATGACAACACATACTTATACATTTTTTAATGGAACACCCATATATTATTCCAGATTTGATTTGACAACTTTTTTGTCTGAATGGGCATGTGTTGATCACTATGCATCTTTCAAGAACAATCGAAATTAATTATTATTAGTGGAATATTTTATATATATGGTCTATTTTATTTTTATCCAGATGGATAAACGAAATATAGGAAGTCGTATACAGTATGATCCAAAACGAGAATCGTAGATTTTATCAAAATTTTCAAATAGAGTACCCTATATTTTTCATCGATATGGCATAGCTTATTTACTACTTTATCAAATATATTAAGCATTCCCTACACCCAAACCCACTCGTTTTTTTGTTAAATTCGTTTTTATCTGAAACTACCCGTTATTAATCAAAGCTAGACGTAAAAGTTGCATTTTTGAAAGGAACACCTGTATATTTTATTCCTAATGGATGCGGAACAATGTAAGCAACATATTTTATATGTGTAATTATATTGATAAGTTTCAAAGTTTCAAGGATATTCATCAAAAGCTGTTATTAAACATAGCAAACTTATGAATAGTTTTATTTCAAAATTATTGTGACATCGTTAACGTATGTATAAATAAAGTTTTTGATGTCAATTTTGCGTTAAACATTTTTTAATAAAAATCTGTGCTCGATATGTCTTCGGTTTTGTTGCAGGCACAACTGAAGGCGGTTTTGAAGATACGCTACCCTTCTTAACATGTCGGGTGTAACACTTTCAAGCGGGTTCCTTATTCTTTCTGGCATATTTTCTTGTGTAGTTAGAGGCTCTTGGTAAACGATTTCCTTAACATATCCCCACAAACAGAAATCCAGTTTAGTTAAATAGGGGAATCGTGGTGACCAGTTACCTGGCACTCCGATTTGGAAAGAATGCAATAAGAGCGTCCCCGGCGTGAACGGAATAATGGGCGGGTGCTCCATCGTGTTGCAGCCACATTTAATTCCTTACAGTTATTGGCAAATTTGCACATAGATTTTGCAATTAATCAAGATACAAGGTTCCAATTAAATCCCAGGTAAAAGAATAAAATTCAATAACATGTTTGCCAATAATTCCTCCCCAAAACATTTATTGACCATTTATGTTGATAGTCAACCTATCGTAAAAACCTCTTATTCTGATCTGAATAGTAGTGGAAGTTATGACGATTCACAAATTCATTTGTGGCTTCATCCAAGAAGAAAACCTTATCAAAAAAGTTGTAAGTTACATCAATTTTATGTACAACCTAGTTGCAAAATACGACACGATACTTCTAGTTTTGAGTAATAACGGGTAGTTTCGGATAAAGACGAATTTAACTAAAAAACGAGTGGGTTTGAGTATAGGGAATGCTTAGTAAAATAATAGAGTAGCAAATAAGCTATCCCACGCCGATGAAAAATATAGGGTGTTATATTTGAAAATTTCGAGAACCTCTACGATTCTCGTTTTGGACCATACTGTATACGACTTCAAATATTTCGTGTGGCGATCTGTATAAAAATAAACTAGACCATATTCCATAAAATATCCTACTATAAATAATAATTAATCTGGTTTGTTCCTGAAAGATATAGAGTGATCAACACGTGTCCAGTCAGACAAAGAAATTGTCATACCTTTGAAAGCACTCGCTATACGATGCTAAAATTTATAGGGTGTTCCATTAAAAAATACATAAGTTTGTGTTGTCATGGACTTATAGGCCACCAGTATTTGTGAAAATATTTTTAAAATGTGCTGTCTAGAAAAATTTTATTACTCCATTTTAATATCTTTTGTAATATAAATCATTTAGATGTAGTAGAAGACGGGAGCTAAGATGCAGGACCCTGTATACTCGCGTTTGATCATTGATGACATCTTCAAACTCCCCCCTCTGTAAATACAACTTTAATTCAACAAACTAAGACCCGATAGACTCTTCTGTAACGGCTGCTCGCGCTTTTAAAATAATTTCTGTATTTCGTTTGGTTATGATTGGTCGTCGTTTTCAGAACAATTCCAGCCACTTCCTGCCTGGTTTGTCATTAGTAATTGGATTGTCCCATTTAGTTACTTTAAGGATTGATTGCACGGCCATTTGCACCTCGTTATGATGCTTTGGAAGTCCAAGTTTTGCCTTCGCAATAATCCGTCTTCTACCCTTTTCTCTTCATCTTCAGACAAAATAGTCTTAGGTCCCATTTTACGTAGCGTAGGAACGTTACATCGAATTTTATTGTTGAGAGTTGATATTGGAATAGCATATTGAATTGCCGTGGCATTTTGAGATATTGTTGCAGCTCTGATTTCAGTGGCAGCTAATTCCAAACGTTCCTCTGTGTAGCGGAACAGAACATACCTTTTCTTACTTGCCATGTTCTAGAAAGAATAATAGTTGTTTATTCACTACATTAACATTTGAGTTATAGTTTCGCCAGTGAATGAACATGAAGTAAACACCCCGTTTATTTACTGGAAATACCAAACAGTAGTTATGGTAACAAATCATTAAGGTAAAACGGCAAGCTTGATGCAAATAAATTATAATTCTATGTTTAAAATATCTGTTCAAGGTGAGCCTATAATATCGTTCATTAAAGGTACTTTCTATTTATGTTTATAAATTTCGAATGCTTCCAAAACATCTAATTTGTATTTTAGCTAAATCCCTTTATGGATAATTTAGAACATTTTTTAATAAAACGTTTCTGATAAGATTGTATTTTGGTTTCGTGATGTTAATGGTACCATTACATGTTATGATAGTTTATCGGAACATTGATGAGTTTTAATTAATATTAACAATTTACATCCTGACGTACAATTTACACTAGAGAATTAAAATTAATTTTCTAGATTTAAACATAAAACAGAACAAGTTTGAGTTCTCCACATTCAGAAACCCTACACATACAGACATTACAATTCCAAACGATTCATGCCACCATAAAACACATAAGTTAGCAGCATATAGATCATTAGTACATACAGCAATGTTTTTACTATTAAACCAAACATATTTTAATAAAGAAATACCAATTATAAAACAAATTGCACAAGAAAATGGTTATTTTTTTAATATAATCAACACTTTAGTTACAAATCAAGTGTACAAATTTTCTATCAAAAACATTTTCCCAGTTAACACAGAACCGATTTTATATTAAAAAATATCAGAAAAAGTAGCTCACACATCACAAAAGAACAAGACGCACAATGTAGCTTTCAAAACTAATACCAGTGTTCTTAAACGTGTATTTAATGCCAACGATTCATCTAACGATATTTTGAAGTCGGGTATTTATACATTGAACTGCATATTCTGCAGTTCTGTTTGTATCGGACAAATACCTCGATACAAAGGACACATTAGATGTTACAAACATAAACACACAGACAAATCCAATTATGCCTTACCTTAAATAGTAAATAATCACTTTATCACTTCACAAAACATTTATTTTTTTATTTTTGTAATAAAAAAGACAAATGAGATGGTTTAGAAGAATTGAAATTCGTAAACATAAACAGAAAGTTCCTCTAACGCACGAACAGGTTGATTTATAAACTCAGCTTTAACAGATATTTTAAATATAGAAATATAATTTACAAGTTTGCTGTTTTACCTTAATGATTTGTTGCCGTAACTACTTGTTTGTTATTTTCCTTATAACTTTCTCTTGATAATGGTATATGTTGTATTGTAATGCGTAGTGAAATAAATAATTATGTAAAAGAAATTGTGGAATTATATGGTACTTAAAACATTCGTGCTATCAAAACTACATAACCTTACGAAATCTTATAATTACGATAGTTATCTTTGGGTATGAAATCGTATATTGTCTATTATTTTTTTTACAAATTTAAACGTTTCCATAGTAATTACAGTTATCTTCTTCACCAAATGATAACAGATCTTAAAATTAATTAAGATACTAATATATGACATTTTAAAACACAAATACAAGCTTACTGTAATATTAAGATATGAAATGTGTTTGAAAAAGTCAACTACGGAATCTAATCTTATTTTAACAAAAATTAACTAGATCTTTGGTAGATTAAATATTATTAAATCGCCTTGAATGACAAATCATGATACCCCCTAATGGACGACAACTAACAATGAAAGATGTTATAATCAAAAAACAAATTCAAGAAAATTTAACCACATCATAATGTAAGTACAAATCTGTAACAAACTTTAAGTTTAATCAGTAAAAGTATTGACAATTATAAAGTTAACATACTAATTAGATATCTAGTTTAATCATAAATCTAACAGAGGAATAATTTTCCGTTAATATTTAAGGACTGTAATCATTATTATACAATTATTATTGTAACCAAAGCTCCAGTGAATCGATCAAAACGAATTTGTGATCCAGAATTTTTAGAAGAACGATGTGATCATTTAAAAACATCATTGTAAGTTAATAGTTATCCCTTAAAGAAATGAATAATATAATTGAACCTGTTAGACGTACCTGCAAAGAACAATTATCAATTAATGCCTCCTCGCTCGTTTCGCAAAAAACTCTCATTAAGCAAAACCAGTCATTTCATAACTGGCTACTAAAATAGCTATTTGTATGTTGTCAGTTTACGTTACTCGTCATGAGGTTTCGGCCTCGGTTCGTAACGTATACCTGGGTTTATTATACTAATACGTAAAAACTTTATTTTTCAACCGTTTATCTCCTTACTTCTCTGTTACCAAGCAGCTGCAATGTTTTGCTATTCATTCGTATACCTACAATCTGCGAAAACATCAATGGCTCAGACACTGCTGGTTATGGTGATATACCAATGCTTTTGATGAAAAGCTTCAAGCATAGTTTTATCCCAGCGCTCGATTATATAATTTGTAATTTAGCATTTAATTCCTACAAATACTCAAGTATGTAGGAAGTCTTTTTTTTAAGTTTGATGATCTCGCTCTGGTTTCTAAGGATTTGATGTGCATTTTTAGAATTTTGCTAATCTGGCTTGTTGTGTTGTGCCCGTTATGTGCGGTAATAGTAATTTGTCAATTCCTCCTCAATTTCTTCTTACTTTTTCTTCTTTGATTGGTTCACCTTTTGAATGTATTTTTCAGTGAATTTGTTTTGCAATAAAGCTGACTATATCGCTTTTATCTGTTTACATTTGTTGTGATGGTCTGCCAGTCGTTTGTATTATTCAATTAGTGTTTTATCCACAGTCTGTAGTTGTGCTCGCAGATGATGATACTGAGCATTCAGCTACCTGTTAGTGTGTGTGTGTGTGTGGATTTTCTATAAACTGTGTGTCCTAGTTGTTCTACCTTTTTGAAGATTAATACGTCTAGAAACGACAGTGTTCATTTATCGTCCATCCTGTATTGCAGACTCGACTTATGTGATATAGAGAGCGGTACAATTCTTCTAGTCCGTGTGTCCAGATAATAACGGTTTCGTCTACATGGCTTTACTATAATTTGGGTTTGTAACCTCCCGTTGATACTGCTCCTTTTTCCAAATCCTTCACAATCAAATTAGCTAAGATCAGCGATGTTGCTTACCTTATTAGTGATCCTTCGATTTATTTGTACCTTTGACCACCTTAGCTGAAGTAAATGTAACAACGGATTTACCGAAAAATACATACAGAAATCGAACCGAACCAAAAGTAGATAGCGAGAAGTAAAGTGGAGGAATGAACAAACATTATAGTAATGAACAAACATTGTAGTGTTACCATTCACAAAAGCAATAATGGACCGGATCAGCAGAACTCCAAAAAATACATTTAAGACGCACAAACGTATCGGAACACTACTACCTAACCCACAAACTAAAGAAAACTTAGAATACCAGGAGAGAAACCGTTATCGGACCTACAAAGAACAAACCGATAGACGACTCAGTGCTAGACCGGAGGAACATCTATTAGCAGCATGTTCAATCAACGTCGCATAATATCAATTTCGATGAGGCCAGAAGGATAACACGAGTGGAATATCTAACAAGGGAATAATCAGAGAAGCTAGAAAAACAAAACGCTAAATACTAGAGATGACGCGCTGTGACTTCTTAGCGTATGGAAATTGTTATTAACAAAAACTGATATCCTTCCTATGAATAAGCAAAAGAAATTATTTCATCAATTTTTTCTAAAAATAGTTGATTAGGTGGGTAAATGTAATATCAGGTGAAACTATTTTTCTAATTTTGAGATGAGTCTGGGAATCTTGAATATTTGTGTTTTATAACACAAGGTATATTTATTAACGCTTCACCATCTTCAAAACGAGGTAGGTATGATAAATCTAATGTTCATATTGGATTTTGAGAATTAAACTTAGTAAGTAATTTTTCTAGATGATCGAGGTTTGTTTGATCCAATTGATTATTCAAAAGGTGCAGGGGCCTCCCAGGTGTTAGCTGTAAGTATAGTTTATTTTTAAGTTCGTAAATATTTGAAATTGTTTACGACAGGTACCCGAATTGATTACTTATTAATTAATTATTTTCTTTAACATCTTTTACAAATTAAAAAATAAACGATTTTACCCCCGCTGCCGTTATTACTTAAACCGTGTAAAACCTTTTACGGTAGAGTCTCATAGACCTATAAGCGACACTTGCGTCACGTTAGTGGCAGTGTCCACTTACTTTTTATTACATCAATCCGCACATCACACTTACAATACCAGAATCTGTTTCAGGACCTTCGGACATTTCCTCCTGCACCTTCAGACCTTTCCTGACCCGCTTTAAACATCACCTATACTATAATATACACAAAGCGCAGCGTTGTCACAAGGAAGTAATGTCGGTGCTGTTTCTTTACATATTCGTTAAGTCAAGAAGTAAGCATAGTCTTCCGACACACTCAACACGGACACGCATGCACACACATGCACAAACGCGCGCACGGACACACACACACACGCACGCACTCACACATGCACACACATACGCATACACGCATGCATGGATGCAGGCACGCGCACCTTCACACCTACACACACACACAACACACACACACACACACACACACACACACACACACACACACACACACACACACACACACACACACACACACACACACACACACACACACACACACACACACACACACACACAAACACACACACACACACACACACACACACACACACACACACACACACACACACACACACACACACACACACACAATTCTGCTAGAAGGAACGGGATGTTTGTATTGAAGTTGTCCACTAGTGGTTTTGATTACAAACCCACGCATCTACACACGCCGAGTAGGTAAAATAAACGTGAAGGGCGCCACCGTGAACAAAAGGTTAACCTAGCTCCCAAAACCGCTATTTAATTTTTGTAATAAATTACTGTTATAAAACTAAGTTATAAAAGTAAGCACTGCTTTGACTTACTTTACGTAATTTTCCTGTACATTTCTAAGTCTAGTTTCACAAAATCCCGATATCACGGAAGTAATTACGATAGTATTTACTTACAGCGTACTTTCCTGTAGTGTAATTAATCCTGAATTAGTTGGCGCCCAGTATTGCTAATCTCGCCAGTAACAAATGTAAAACCTTTACATAAAGAGTAATTTTAAACAGAGCTGATACGATTTACTTAAATTCGCTTTCATCTCTTGTGTGGAGATTCGCCGATTTTTTCCAGTTAATTCTGATAAATATTTAATAAGGAAGTGTCCTAGAATGTTCACAGTGTGATAGTCAAGTTTTTCCTGAAGAGTTAAAATCCTGTTAATCTTAATTTAATAAGATACTTAGGTATTTTGTGTTTCTAATGGTGTATTTTTGTATTTACATTTTACACAGATCCTATACACGAAAAATATGAAAACGCAATCATATTTTTTCACATTTTCGTATTTCTTAAATTTCTTGTAACAATTCTTAAAGAACCACTGAGGACGATAACTGTAATTGTTATGGAAACGTATAGATTTGTGTAAAATATAAATACAAATATACACCATTAAGAAACCCAAAAAAGGTAAATTTTTAATTATGTGTAATAATGGTGAAAGTTTACATTTCCATGAGACACCAATTTTATTTTAACTAAAACCCTTGTTTAACACTGAAAGTGTTTACTATTAACCAGAAACCTGTAATTAAAACGTAGTTCAACACTTAAGAGTGTTGACAGGTTCTGTATACAGAGTGAATGGACCACCCGTATCAGTATCTTTTTTAAAGAACGGCAAGTCATAGACAGCTTAAGACAGTTTAAGTTTTAAGAAAAATTATTATAAATCCCACAATAAAGAATCGAATGGTGATATTATTGCTCGGGAAAGTCAGCATCCTGAGTAGTTTTCACCAGAATGTCTCCAAAATTTTAAATGGCGAAATGGTGAAAAGAAGAATTTTTGTTTTTACGTATGTAGAACAGTTCTACACACATAAAGGCAAAATTTACATCGATTGGAGCTTAAATCTCGATAGCGCAATTGGTTAGCGCGGTACTCTAGCAAAGTACAGGTCGTAGGTTTAAATCCTACTCGAGGTAAACTTTTTATTTATGTATTTAATAAAATTAATAATAATTTTTAAGTACATATTTACCTTTGAACTTATTCGTTCATAACAAAACTTGTAATAAACTAGTCGAATATTACTTAAGAGGGGTGGGAGTAATAGATTAATTGTTAATTTAAAATTTTGGAGACATTCTGGAGCAAACTACTCAGTATGCTGACTTTTCGGAAAAATAATATCACCATTCAATTCTTTATTATGGGGTTTATAATAATTTTTTTTAACCTAACTATCTACGACTTACCGACTTACGTCTTACTGATACGGGTGGTCTCATTCACCCTGCATATCGTACTAGTACATACATTAAAAAGGAACTAGGTAATTTTTTCTGTGCACTAATAAATGTAATGTGAACCAGTAGTAGTCATACAAACATGGGTAATGGACAGTCACTGTTGCAGTAATGGACATTATCAAAATCTGTGTGAAATATGCCAGTAAATTATTATTCCATATACATTTTCATCTCGGCGACAAAAAAAACACCCCTATTATTTTTCTGGAACTCTCTACGACTTACCGTTCATTAAAGAAAATACTGATACGGGTGGTCTCATTCAACCGGTATATTCCGGTAACCTGATTTCCCTTAAACTTTAGGTCCCATCAAATTGGTCAGAGGCATTACAATAATACAATCTATTGACACCAACTAAACCGCTGTGCGTAACCCAACAATCTTTATAATAAAGCGCATCATTCGCTTCCATATTGTAAATTTTATAATAGCAAGGGAAGCATTAGCAGTTAACATTTCGTCTTTTACAAAGTTTAAATAATTTAATCTCGTAACCGATTATTAGCGTATTATCCTGTAAACAATAGATTAAACTTTCCTATTCTAATTACCCAGTAGTTAACAATAGTTTATTCTTAGATAGTAAATGTGAGCGTAAAAACCATAAGCCATTAAATTAAATACGTAATCTTTCAAATTAAAAATATCGATTTTATTTCTGACCTAGAGAAGATTTTTATAGAAATTTATAACGTTTTGAATACAAGCTTATAAAATTTCAAGCAAAAACCTTTTAAATATCTCAAGAGAGAAACTTAAACCATTTTAAAGCAGTCCCATTTCAAGTGCTCCCTGACATCAGAACCGGATTGAGGGAACTTGAAAAGTCTGTAAATTAACGTATTTTCCCTTGATCTTTTCCCACATAATTATTTGTTGTTATTTTTGGCTTACCTATAAATTTTCCCTTAGCAAATTGTCAAACGTCTCCTGGAAAGCAGAATATCTGACCAGCTGCCATTTCTTCTTTTGTGAATTATGAATCATACTTGTGTTTACATTTTTTTAGTAAACCTGAAGTAAAATTTTCGTTTTACTCTGTGTCTAAGTAGGCCATTTACTTATAAGACAATTCCGATTGTTTTCTGATTTCTGATTTATCCACGCAACGCCCCGTTTCCGACATTTGAGTTGAGCCGCAGTAGAGTAAATTAATTAAATAATTAATAGTCAAGAGAAGGGAGTATGAAGAAATCTTGCATGTCTTATATTTGTTTTCATATTCTGTTTTGGGGGTAGGATGACAAATACCTTTATCTTGTTGTATACCAAGATATTTGTATGTTTTTTTCTAGTGGCAGTGTTGTCGACATCATGAGTTATTAAGAATGCGTTGAGATACATGGACTGTGGTACATTTATCTCATCCAAAGGACAGTGCTTTATTGTGATTCATCTGATGCATTGTTATTGTAGAAGTAGGAATTGTATAGTAAATAGGAAAAGGGGTTAAGAGCAAGACAAAACCCCATATAACTTAAATAATCGCCTTGTACATGCCTTAGGTAGTACGTGTACATGCACGAGTGTAATCAGATCTCATACTGGATATTACGACAAAGTCAAATTTATTTAGACTTCTTTCTATTTTAGTTATTCCATATAAGATTGCGATGAACTCTTTAATGAGGATTCCTTAATATCTTTACATAAAAGCATGGCCGCATGAAAACGCAAAATTTAATTCTCTTTGTAATTAAATAGTGAAATTAATTAATTTCATATCACGTATATTTTGTAGTTGCAGTGAAAACAGCAAACAAAAAATTTAAACTAAAAATGTTTTTGTTTTGTATAAAAGTTTTTTTTACGTGATTGTAATTATAATAGAAAGTTAAAACGCTCTTTGTAATAATAAATTTAACCAAACATCATGACGTGCTATTATACGGAATAAAAACATTAGATGTGTTTTGTTTTCAATTAGTAGGCACGATTGGACGGAAAAAGGAGTTTTAGCACTTTATGAATCCGAAAAAAATTTTTAGAAAATGTTTCGAAATGTCTGGGTGTGTGTTTGTGGTCACTCGCCAGCCGAAACCTTACGGACGATTTTGATGAAATTTGGATGGAGGCCTACGAGACAATTATGGCGACAAAACAAGCTTTTAAACGCAATAAGTATACAGGGGTGAAAATAATGGTGTTATTTTGGGGGAAAATTTTCAAATTTTAACATAGAACATTGAAATTCAGGTCATCAATAACTCGAATGAAATGCAGTTTAGTAGGTATGGGGGCACTTGGGCCAGACAGTTGCCTGCGCAACCGTCTGAACCCAAATCCCCTTGGGGGAGTTATATTATAGCAAGGGGAAATGTATAACGAGAAACTTATGTTATAAAAAAAAGATAAGTCTGTGAGATTCGAACCATAGACCTCTGAAATAAGAAACAAGGGCCTTAACAGCTACTACACCGGCCCGTTTACAGTATAAACCTACAGATCACATATAAACAGTATATCTATAGCTTAGCGTACGTACACACCTTAGATCACCGACAAATAATGATCCTACAAACACAGTATGCGTGTGTGTCTGTATGAGAGAGTGTATGAGAGAGGAGGGGAGAGAGAGAGAGAGAGGGAGAGGAGAGGAGAGAGAGAGAAAGGAGAGGAGAGGAGAGGAGAGGGAGAGAGGAGAGGAGGAGGGAGAGGAGAGGGAGAGGGAGGAGGAGAGAGGAGAGGAGAGGAGAGGAGAGGGAGAGGGAGAGGGAGAGGAGAGGAGAGGGAGAGGGGAGGGAGAGGAGAAGGGAGAGGAGAGGGAGAGGGAGAGGAGAGAGGGAGGGGAGAGGGAGAGGGAGAGGGAGAGAGGAGGAGAGGAGAGGGAGAGGAGAGGGAGAGGAGAGGGAGAGGGAGAGGGAGAGGGAGAGGGAGAGGAGAGGAGAGGAGAGGAGAGGGAGAGGGAGAGGGAGAGGAGGGAGAGGGAGAGGAGAGGGAGAGGAGAGGGAGAGGGAGAGGGAGAGAGAGGGAGAGGGAGAGGAGAGGAGAGGAGAGAGGGAGAGGGAGGGAGGGAGAGGGAGAGGGAGAGGAGAGGGAGAGGGAGAGGAGAGGGAGAGGAGAGGGAGGGAGGGGAGAGGAGAGAGGGAGAGGGAGGAGGGAGAGGGAGAGGAGAGGGAGAGGGAGAGGGAGAGGGAGAGGAGAGGGAGAGGGAGAGGAGAGGGAGAGGGAGAGGAGAGGGAGAGGAGAGGGAGAGGGAGAGGGAGAGGGAGAGAGGAGAGGAGAGGGAGAGGAGAGGAGAGGAGAGGGAGAGGGAGAGGAGAGGGAGAGGAGAGGAGAGAGATTGATTGACTGATTGATTGATTAATTTATTTAACAAACTCGTTCGGATTAGGTCTTGGAAGACCTCTCTTACATCCTTACGGGTACACCAACATACAGCACATTTATATAAAATAAATACAGTACAAACAATATATAAAAGCTATACAATGGCTGGTAGGGGAAGAGGACCGTAGAGGTATTTCTATTGAGCACGCTGGTAAGCAGAGAGAGTATGTGACGTATGGATTGAGAGTGGACGGTTATTGCGAATCATCAAACGAAGTTATCGAGTTTTAAGAGTGTTACTATCACAGTATAATTTAGTGTTCAATTCTACCACTTCAAAATCTTTACCACCCGGTGATCGCTATGAAGATACATCAAAAACTTATGTTTCCACTTTGTCGTACATGTGTAGAAGAAATAAGTAACGAAGAATGCTTGCATGATATTCAGGAACGAACACTTCACGGTACATGGTGTACAGACGAAGATGGCCGCAATGAATTGGCCGCGATGAGTCGGTGGCGCTGACTTGTCCCATTCCCAATATTATTATGGTAATAAGCTAATAATGGGATGATAAAGTGTTATTATCTTTAAGTTAATATTGTTACTGCGATGTTTAATCAATCTAGCGACAGTCCTGTATTTACAACCCTGCACTGTAAACATTGGTTCAATAGTGTTAGCTGAATTTCATGCCACTCATGTATTTCCAATAATGGGAAATCTATCAGGTAAACAACAAACTTATAAAAGAAGTTACACTCGTTTTCTTGTCTAAAGTGAAAAATTTCTATTCTTACTGAAAGCCGTAAAAAATAATTATAATAACGTAGAGACAATATTGAAGAAAAACGCTTGGACAAGTCGATTGGTATTTTTAGTTGCGTATTTTTTCTACAAAATTTTATACATTTTTGGATTCTTCAGAAAGTTTTAGGCATATTCCATATACAATGTCCGGTACTTATCTTCAACTGTTTCAGAACTATTAAGTGTTTTCGGATTTATTGCAAAAATTAACATTAATAGAAGAAAATTGTTTGAATACAGAAATTCCTTGGAACACACTCAATACTTATTTCCAATTTAGGTTTTGATAATAGTAAGCAAAAACCATTTCAGCTTCCCTTTTTGGTGTGAAATAAAAAATATCTACAAATAGATTTTATTGCGTTTGTTTAAAACGGTTGACCTTACCAAGTTGTCTGTCAGCATGGTAGTAGTCAGTGTTGTAGTCGTTTCAGTTTTGTTGTTGAACATTAAAACGGTAAGTTTGCATCACGGTCTAGCTTAGTAAGGTACATTTCTGACGAAACTTACTGTAGGTTGAGAGCTCATTTTATCAGGTTGTGAGGAAGGCAGAGACATCTACAGCTGTACTCAGTTAGCATGCGCTAGGCGCCACTCAATTGTATAGGTTAAATAGTTAAAATACACCAACAATTGAGAATGCTGTACATTAATACCACAGGTAATCTCAATAACACCAAACAGCTGTATTTATTTGTATATTTAATAAAGAAAATAATATGTGACTAATTTCAGCATAAAACTAACTAAAACAGTACTTCTCGTAAAGCCTTAGGATATTAACTAATTACTAATTCTACACAAACTATACAAACATATAACCTATCTTTACACAGAATTCAAAATGAAATATGATCATGTATATATTTAATAATAACGTCTGTTTGACCTACGTCAACAAACGTTACAGGTACGAGGTTATGCACTCAATTATTTTTACCTTAGAAAACGTTAGCCAAAGTTAGCTGTTTTTTTTAATTATAACCGTATCAACACAACACTATAGTGACTTTTTTAAAATGCACTTTGTATTAAAAGGATACGTACTTATATTTTCTTACACTCAAAGTCGGCATACCCACAGAATGCGTTATTGATACAAAGTATAGGTACTTCCATTTTTAATTGTTCATGATAAAATTGCACTATGCATGCCATTTTACGTATTTTACTTCATGACGTCATCGACCGATTAGAACGATACGAAATTTATTACCACATGGGATGTATATTAATTAATGGAGATTTTATTAATTCCAGGGGGCTTCTTAATTCCAGGGACTTTCCCAACAATATATACACCGGCATTCGTAATTATGTACGCTAAACAGAAAATATCGCCATATGTGCCAAAATTTAATTATTGAAAGAAAAAAGAAATGCCTAAAAATACCAACGTAATGTATTTACCAATAACAACGCAAATTCAAAACTTAAATTAAGGTAACGATAGCAATGAATTGGCACGTTACAGGAAGAGGATTTTGATAGGAAAACGTATTTTTGTGAGGGAAAATCCTCACTGGATGAGAGAAGAACACACGCAATAACCTGAGCAGGTTAATGTTTGGGCAGGAATTGTTGGAGATCATATCAAAGTTTCCTTTTTATTGATGGCAATAATTATTTAGCACTGCTCCATAGTACTGTCGTGCGATCTTTGACAAACTTATATCCTGATCCAGCAAATCCACAAGTTCCACCGAATATGATATGGTTCCAGCATGATGGAGCCCCGCCCTATCACCACACCATTGTCCGGCAGTACCTCAACCGAATATTTCCAAATTGGTGGATAGGGAGGCCAGGATAGATTGAATAGCCACCCTGACCTGACGTCATTAGACTTCTTCTTATGGGGATATGTCAAAAGTATTGCATACAAAACCAAACCCCTCGACTTGGCTGACTTAAGAAGACGAATAACGGTTGCTATTAGATCAGTCACGCCTGAGATGTTGAGTAAAATTCTATTTAAGATTAGGATATTGCCAAGACGTTGGCGGCGAGCATTTTGAACATCTCCTATATTGACATTAATGTTTACATTACCAAGAAATGCAAAGTATTACTTATTAGTTTTGAGCGAATTTCTGTATAAGACATTGTACATGGAATATGTCCAATAGTTTCTGAAGAATCCAAAAACTGAATAATATACAGAGTGTTGCATTTAAAATAAGTATTGACTACTGCTATATGTCACACTCTGTATAAAAAGTATTTGTTGAAAAGAATGCGCAACTAAAAATACTAATCGACGTGTCCGACTGTTTTTTTCGAACACGCTCCCATTTATTTATTACCGAATTTATTCCATTTGGCTGATAGATACTGTATAATCTAACTGCGTCGAACAAGATTTTAATAGGTCACATTCTAAATTTATACATAAAATAATGTAAAGTTTAAATAATAATAAATCAGATTCATGTTTATTATATACACTCTTACAGAGTACAGGAGGTCGTAGGTTCACATCCTACTCGAGGTGAACTTTTTATTTATGTATTTAATAATAATTTGTAACTACAGGTTCATATTTATTGTTTTGTCACAACAGTAATGCTACAAGCTAAACACTCGTCAACGGAAGCTAATTGCCAAAGTACTAAAACCCTTATACCTTTAATCACCATAAATTATGTTGGAATGGTGGTTGCCCCTTAATATTCCCAGTGATCTTGCCCGCTACTGGTACAATAATGATGTTTTATATATTAAAACATTTTATAACAAATTCGTGGACTTTGGTAAACATTTTGTTAATGTAGGTATACAGTGTGTCCGAGATTCAGCATGCATGTATTGCTATATTCGTTAATATTGAAGATAGAATGGTTAAATGGGGAAAGTTTTAGAGAATTTTATGGCTATCATCATGGTAAAGTCAGATTTGAAGTAACTTTTTTTGTTTATGAATAATTGAAGAAAACAAAAATTGTGCATTTTCTACTACCCCCTGTAGCTCTTTTATTTGAAGTCTGACACCATTTTGATTTGTACATTATTATGACACTTTTAAAAGACAATTTTAAAAAAAGTACCAAAATGTATCTACAGTGATTTGTTTTTGAAATACACACACTAACTATTGTTCTTCATATGGACGCCACCTTGGATTTTTACATTATCGAATAGTATTTTTTATCACCTTTTCAGCGATGTATCACATGATACGAGAATTTACTTCCAACTATCAAAAATTTAAATCCTTGCTAATGTATCTGCTTTTATTTACAAAATTTAATACGTTTCTAACTTTTGTTTTTGCACGCTATTTGGATTTTTACATTATCGAATAGTGGATTTTAACACCTCTTCAATTATTACACCAGCGTTACGAGAAGGTGATTTTGAATGACGAATGGCATTTTCACGGTGGTACAGTCAAAAATCTGGGGAAGATCCTCAATTGTCCAACGTTTTATGGACGGATGTAACCAGATTTACAAATTGCGGAATTTTTAATAGGCACAATACGCACTTCTGGAATGTGGAAAATCCCCATAAAGTTTGTGAAAGGAGATTTCAAACCAGATTTGGTTTCAATGTATGGTGCGGAATTATAGGTAGAAATAAAATTTTCTTAAAAAGTTTATTTTAAATGTAACATTTTAGGAAATAACTTGATTGGACCATTTATTTTCAATTATAATTTAAACGGAGTCCGATACTTAGAGATGTTGCAAGAACAAATCGTACCCGCTCTGAGAAACATCAATCCAAATTTAGAAAATTTTTGGTTTATGCAAGACGGCTGTCCAGCACACAATTCAGCAGACGTTAAACAATATTTGCAAATAATATTTAATAATAAATTAATTTCCAATAATGGGGACATTTTATGGCCTGCCAGGTCCCCTGACTTGAACCCACTAGATTTTTATTCATGGGGTCATACAAAAAACGAGGTGTACTATTTCGACACTCCAGAAAATCTTGACATTTTAGAAAATAGAGTAAGACATGTACTAAATTCTGTAAATAGAAATACGTTAGTTAGGGTTACACATTCAGTGTTAAATCGTTGTAGAAAATGTGTGGAGTGTAGAGGGGGACATATCGAGCATGTTTTATGATAGTTACTATTATCGGTTTTGTTTTTATTTTAGTTATTAGAAATTACAATAATTAGGAATCTAATTGTATAAATTTTTCATTTATTAATCCATGCCTTCTCAAGGCCTACTATTTCAATTTTATATTTTTTAAATTTTTGATAGTTGGAAGTAAATTCTCGTATTATGTGATACATCGCTGAAAAGGTGATAAAAAAATACTATTCGATAATGTAAAAATCCAAGATGGCGTTCATACGAAAAACAATAGTTAGTGTATGTATTTCAAAAACAAATGACTGTAGATAAATTTTAGCGCTTTTTTTAAAATTGTCTTTTAAAAGTCTCATAATAATGAACAAATCAAAATGTTGTCAGACTTCAAATAAAAGAGCTACAGGGGGTGGTAGAAAATGCACAATTTTTGTTTTCTTCAATTTTTTTCAAAAACAAAAAAAGTTACTTCAAATCTGACTTTACCATTATGATAGCCATAAAATTCTCTAAAACTTTCCCAATTTAACCGACATTCTATCTTCAATATTAACGAATATAGTAATACATGCATGCTGAATCTCGGACACACTGTGTAATAACTAATGCCGTAAACTTCGTTTATAAAATATTAGAATAAAAATTTTACCCAATTATGATTTGTGCAAAAACGCAAATTGCAAAAGTGTTTTGAAATTTAGGAAGACATTCCTTTTCAATCTAAAACAAAAAATGACAAGAAAATACGTTGACGTAAAATTTTAACGAAATGTCTGGAAAATTTTCAAATTCCATTGAATCTTCAAGTAAACAAGTTTTAATAACGTTTTGTATACAATACATATTTTATTTACTCATAAAATTAAAAATCCGATAATATTTCTGCAAATGCTATGTAATAAAATACGTGGATTTATGGAATCGTGCCAAACGTAGTACATGGATGTCACAATACTAACTTAAATTGTAATGTATCTGCAAAGTTCAATTTAACTTCGTTTATCCCCATTCTAAATACAGAGGGAATCACCATACGGTAAATGTACCAGAGAAAATTTCTCACCTCTCTGTTAGATACTAAATATTTATGTATCTCTTAGATATAGATTACATATACAAAGTAATTCTTAGTAAAGAGGTATCGCTTATTAAAGAGACCATGAAAAACTTAAATACTAGACAACGTATGATTAAAAGCCATTCTTGTTTTATAACGTGATAATGAATATAAGCTATTTGCAACTAACATAAATGTTTATGTAAACTAAACGAGAAGCTTTTCTTGCAGTATAATAAGTGAAACCTAAAGCTGATAGATTTGAACCCAGAAAGTTCTTTTTAATAAAAAAGATTTAAGCATATCATTACAAACTATACAATTTCAGTTGAAGTTACCTCCTTGTTACAAAAGTTTTGATTAACTTTACTTTGACATGCCATAAAGGTATGGTAAAGACTTCCATCTTAAAGACACTGACTTTTCCAGAAATTCAATTGTCTACGACTATTTATTTATGTATATTACTTTACACAAATCGTGAAACCTTTATTGCGTCTACTACCATTTGATTAGGTGGATTAAAGAGGGATGATTTGGTATGATACAGCATACGCTAAATACTTACGCAAAACACTATTCATGTAATTATTAAATATTACTTACTTACTATTAACTGATGTGTTTGATTTAAAATCATTTTTACATATAATGTACTTAACCTCACGTGTCTTAGATCTTACTCATTTTAAAATCGCATAAGGTTAGGATAAACTTTCAATAAAAGTAAAATAATAGCATATTGTGAAACAAGCTTCGTAATAGTACACTACAAAAGAATTCATAAGACCAGTCTTGAAGCACGAATTGAAGTTTTTTCAAAGTCTTCAAGGTCTTATGAAACACGTCTTTTTGTAATTTGCCGTTTTTAACAAAAAATATTTACTTTAGTTATTTTGGAGATTTTGTGGCGGTTCGTAATGTCTTAATTTTAAAAGTGAAAATTTGATCTAGTCGCCTTTTGTTTTATTCAAATTCTGTCATAAATACGAAAATGGAAGGTAAGCAAGATAGTATTACCTGCACGCCCCCTGAAATACGAGAAGTTGCTAACAATACAGTCGCGAATTTGCTTCCTGATAAATATAACAAGCAGTATCAACAGTTTGAAACATAGTGCAACGAAAATAAAATTCAAGGTATATCTGAGAACATTTTACTTGCATATTTTGAATTACAACATAGGAAGTATAAGGCATCTACTTTATGGACAATTTACTCTATGTTAAGGTCCTGCTTAAACATACAATGGCCAAATATTGCGACAAAGGTCAATATCTCCAGTACCATCAAATATAGCGAAAACAATTTTCAGGAGTTATTAAGGGTTAAGAGATTCATCTTATAAAATTATTTTCGAGTGTACAGCATACTCCAAAAAAGGTCGCGCCGTAAAAATTCTATTTTTTTAAAACGGGACACCCTGTATATTTTTACATAGTTTAATTAATAACTGAAAACAAAACGGAAATAGGAATGATGACAGAAGTCATGGTGGTATTTCAATTTTTATTTAAACTATTTCAAACAACTCAATGTTTTTCACCAATGTTGTTTTTCTAGTCACCCATTGTAACAACCTTTTTTTGTGGTTGTATTAAAAATACCTTAATTTAAGAATCGTTCATTTATTTGGCGTAATATTAGAAAAGTTTTTGATAATTAATATGTAGAATTGAGAAAGGCAACTTAATTTGCATTTCCTAGAACATATCTTTTGGGTGTAATATTACATAAATAGTTATAGTTCCCTTTCTTAAAAAATTGGATTTATATTATTGTATCCGCGCAACGCGTGTAAACTTTTAGGGGGAATACTCATGTGAGTTATTCTGAAAGCTTTTTTTTTAATTCACTTAATGCTGAATGTTACAACAGTAAGCATGATTTTTACCTAATTTTTTATATTTGGTGCCATCAGATTGTGATGGTAAGTTATTTTCTAATTCATTATATTTTAAAACTAAAACCTTTGCTTTTTTTAGGCACTTCTATTTTACTTATTTTGCACTTAGTTTGCACTTAGTTTGCACTCCTATTTCACTTATTATGCAATTATTTTACTCACATTTTTAATGCATACTTTTACATGGCATTTTTATAATAATTATTTTTAATGGCACTAATAAGTCAGTAATTTACTATTCTATTATTTTTCTGGTTTAAATGGCAATTTTACTTGAATTACATTTTACAACGCAAGTTCTACATACTTTTATAAATAAATTTGGAATTAAACTTTAAAGAAATTCAATAAATTTATGGACACAATATATTAAGGATAAATAAGCAAGACATTGACCTCACCAAGTTCACCATTCTGCTTCATAGTTACCAGTTATAGTTTATGGACAGAACCGTTCAAAGGTAATGTTTTTATATAATTTTAGAATAGTATAAGACTTCTGATTTTTTTTACGTTTTCAATCAGATATTGAATAAACTTAATTATATCATGTTATTTTATTTTCATTTTGATAAATTGTTTATTATTATTCATTAACTAGGTTTTGTTCTTCCTATATATATATATATATATATATATATATATATATATATATATATATATATATATAAAGAAAAAAAGACAACATGGCGCTCAAGATTTTATCATTTTTCATAATTTTAGATAACATTTTTTTATGAATTAAGTGAAGTGAAAATAACTAAGCAGATGGGAAGCAAGTAGCATTTCAGGTAGGTTAACTACTTAGTACATTAGAACTCTCCCTTATCTTCATCTTCCGATTGAGCCGACGGCAGTAGCGATTATTATTTGGTAATTTGTTATATTAATTAAGATCATTCGATCAATTACGAATTGTATATTACATCATAGCTTTTTTTTAATGTTACAATTTGGCGCGGGCGAGCAGGGACTTGAAATTTATTGTTTGAGATTTATTACATTGAAATTTATTGCTTGAAATTTATTATTTTATTTACATTTGTGTTAATATTACTGTGGGGCCAGAAAAAGGGATTTGCTGTTGTTTCAATGCTGGTTATTCACACTTGTGTTTGTTTATTTTGATTATGGAGTTGACGGAGATTTAAGGAGTGTTACCATTTATTGTTACGCTTGGAATTTTTATGTGTTTATACATAATGAAATTTATTGATTGTGTTATATAATATTTTTTACGATGTCAAATTTTAATTATTTAGTTGATGTTTTATATATTGATGAGTTATATTAGTAGAATTAAATTTTTTTTTCAATTGTAAATGAAGCAGAAAGATTGACACTAGATGAGAGACGTAATTTATTTGATTGCATATGTAACTGGAATTATTAAAAAATGCATTCAATCTTTGATTATGATACATTACAACGATTTATGGATTCCATTTTAGGACATGATTTATGCTCAATCAGTTTTTGTTTATTTAGACATTATTATTTTTTCAAGTACTTTCAAGGAACACGTTTTATTTACGAGAAGTTTTTAAAAGGCTTAGTGATGCCAATTTAAATATTAATTTAGATAAATGTGAATTTTGTAAATCTCAATTATCATATTTAGGTGTTTTGATAAACTTCATAACATTCAATTGTTAATACATTTATTTAAATTTTGAAACGCTTGAATTACATTACTTTTGATAATGAACTTTTATATTTATACGATCAATTGTTAAATTTATGTAACGATTTATTAGAATTTATTGAATCCATTTAACGAAAACTTTGAAATGAATAATGAATTAAAAATTTAGATTATTTTATTTTTCTGTCACATAATGACAATATTAATACTTCAGTTAGTATTCCTGCTTAAGGTTTTTTCCAAATTAATTGGAATATTTACAAATTTTTAAGAGTTCCGTTCATGTTTATAAATTTAAAATTTAATGGTGGAAGATTAGATGCGAAAGTTTAACATATTTTAGTGTTATTTGTGTGTAAATTCCATTTTTTTATTTTCTTAGATTGTACTAATTCTCTGTTGAATTGTTTTAATTGCTATTCGTAACGTTGTTTATGAGTCTACGAAATTTTACCTTCCTTTTGGCGTTTGGTCGGACAGTTCCTATTTCTGGAGATTTTTATGGTCGACTAAAGGATTTCAAAGAGGATGATTTATTTATTACTAACCGTGAACAATTAGTTCAAGATTTAAATGAACTTTCACCTATTTTTAAACATGTTAAACAAAATTTACATGCAGCTTACGAAAGAAATTCAAAATCTTACAATTTGCGACGTCGTCCATTGAAATTAAATGTTGGCGATTTGGTTTAGAAAAGAATTTTACTTTATCTGATGCGACTAAAAATTATAGTCAAAAGTTAGCTCCAAAATTTATTGAAGCAAAGTTATTGAGGTGGTAGGTCCAACTACGTACCGATTGGCCACCTATTGATAATAAACACTTAGGTGTTTATCATGTTAAGGATTTAAAACCACATTAGTTCTTATTTTTCGTATTCTTTTAATTATTTTTCTGTTTTAGTATTTTTACATTCTGGTTTTCTTATTTATATTTTTTTGATAATATTTTAAAATAATTTTATTTTGTGCTTATTTCGCACATTATTTTATTTTATATTTTTATGGCTTTGCAAACCACTTATTTTTTTTACTACATTTGTTAGCATGATTTTTGCTACATTTGTTAGCACGATGGTTGATATTTAGATCCCATCGTGCGATTATTTTGCCGATTATTGAGACATTAGTTCTCTGGCAGATTATCTTCCTTTATTGGATTTACAATTTGCTATTGTTACAATAGTAAAATTGAAGATAACTATTTTGAGTTTACCTCTGATCGTTAATTTGACGTGTAAAACTCATAACCATGGATAAAAAACTAGTAATGCTTCTATACATTTTATTTTTTGATTAATTTAATTATTTTATTTTTCTGATTTGTGTAGTGTTACTATTCTTGGACGGTGCTTGAGGACTTCGGTTCGCCTCGTGTCAAACTCGATTAGTTCACTTCCTGATTATGACGTTTTGGTAGTTTTAGGAGGGGTTGTTGTGTTCGTAAGAGTGCATCATTTTTCTCTTGGCTACTCACCTAGATTTCGATTTATTTATAAAACGTGCGTGTTAGTTAGGGAATGTTTGGTCTTGGACGACGACTGTGGAACAACATGAAACCTGAATCTCGTGAAGGGTAGAATGGCCTCTCTTGTTCTCCACGACGAAGCATCCTGAGCTAATTTGCCAAGGAAATAGTTGTATCTTGGATTTACCGATTTTGACTCACTTATCGAAGGTGACAGTGGTAGTTGTGTTATGTACCTAGGAGGCTTGGTTTGAGACCACCGGGGTAGGGTAATAGAACCGCTCACTCGACCTCAAATCTCGCGATTATTTATTGTTAGTTCGGAAGGATTTTTATTTTATACTCTCGAGTAGAGTAGCGTTTAGCCTTGATTTTTATAAAGTTGCACGATAACCATTTCCTGGTTCTCTGCCCATTGTCCCTTCAGGTCATGGTAGGTTTAGGTTTCCGTTCGTTTTTGACCTTAGATTCAAATTCTTTTACCGGTTACTCATTTTGCTCTTCTGATGGTGGTTTGCTTCACTAACCCCACCAGTTAAAGTTTTTACTTTATTTAAGATTTCGGGTCCTTGATTCTCGACTAGTGGAGTGTGCGGGTGGTAGCGCGTCATTAGCTTTTATGGTGTTGCGAGGGGTCTTTCCTGACCGACATCACCACATTTTCCGTACTTTTTCGTACAGCTCCTTTTTATTTTTTAAATATTGCTTATACTTTAATTAGCTTAACATTTTGTATTTTTTAAATTTTAATAATTTCATTTATTCGTTAGTGTTTGGAATCTCCGCTTTGGTGATCTCCGAGTCCAAATTTTAGGAGGGTGTGTAACAACCTTTTTTGTGGTTGTATTAAAATACCTTAATTTAAGAATCGTTCATTTATTTGGTGTAATATTAGAAAAGTTTTGATAATTAATATGTAGAATTGAGAAAGGCAACTTAATTTGCATTTCCTAGAACATATCTTTTGGGTGTAATATTACATAAATAGTTATAGTTCCTTTCTTAAAAATTGGATTTATATTATTGTATCCGCGCAACGCGTGTAAACTTTAGGGGAATACTCATGTGAGTTATTCTGAAAGCTTTTTTAATTCACTTAATGCTGAATGTTACAACAGTAAGCATGATTTTTACCTAATTTTTATATTTGGTGCCATCAGACTGTGATGGTAAGTTATTTTCTAATTCATTATATTTTAAAACTAAAACCTTTGCTTTTTTAGGCACTTCTATTTTACTTATTTTGCACTTAGTTTGCACTTAGTTTGCACTCCTATTTCACTTATTATGCAATTATTTTACTCACATTTTTAATGCATACTTTTACATGGCATTTTTATAATAATTATTTTTAATGGCACTAATAAGTCAGTAATTTACTATTCTATTATTTTTCTGGTTTAAATGGCAATTTTTACTTGAATTACATTTTACAACGCAAGTTCTACATACTTTTATAAATAAATTTGGCGAATTAAACTTTAAAGAAATTCAATAAATTTATGGACACAATATATTAAGGATAAATAAGCAAGACATTGACCTCACCAAGTTCACCATTCTGCTTCATAGTTACCAGTTATAGTTTATGGACAGAACCGTTCAAAGGTAATGTTTTTATATAATTTTAGAATAGTATAAGACTTCTGATTTTTTTACGTTTTCAATCAGATATTGAATAAACTTAAGTATATCATGTTATTTTATTTTCATTTTGATAAATTGTTTATTATTATTCATTAACTAGGTTTTGTTCTTCCTATATATATATATATATATATATATATATATATATATATATATATATATAAAGAAAAAAAGACAACATGGCGCTCAAGATTTTATCATTTTTTCATAATTTTTAGATAACATTTTTTTTATGAATTAAGTGAAGTGAAAATAACTAAGCAGATGGGAAGCAAGTAGCATTTCAGGTAGGTTAACTACTTAGTACATTAGAACTCTCCCTTATCTTCATCTTCCGATTGAGCCGACGGCAGTAGCGATTATTATTTGGTAATTTGTTATATTAATTAAGATCATTCGATCAATTACGAATTGTATATTACATCATAGCTTTTTTTTAATGTTACAATTTGGCGCGGGCGAGCAGGGACTTGAAATTTATTGTTTGAGATTTATTACATTGAAATTTATTGCTTGAAATTTATTATTTTATTTACATTTGTGTTAATATTACTGTGGGGCCAGAAAAAGGGATTTGCTGTTGTTTCAATGCTGGTTATTCACACTTGTGTTTGTTTATTTTGATTATGGAGTTGACGGAGATTTAAGGAGTGTTACCATTTATTGTTACGCTTGGAATTTTATGTGTTTATACATAATGAAATTTATTGATTGTGTTATATAATATTTTTACGATGTCAAATTTTAATTATTTAGTTGATGTTTTATATATTGATGAGTTATATTAGTAGAATTAAATTTTTTTTTCAATTGTAAATGAAGCAGAAAGATTGACACTAGATGAGAGACGTAATTTATTTGATTGCATATGTAACTGGAATTATTAAAAAATGCATTCAATCTTTGATTATGATACATTACAACGATTTATGGATTCCATTTTAGGACATGATTTATGCTCAATCAGTTTTTGTTTATTTAGACATTATTATTTTTCAAGTACTTTCAAGGAACACGTTTTATTTACGAGAAGTTTTTAAAAGGCTTAGTGATGCCAATTTAAATATTAATTTAGATAAATGTGAATTTTGTAAATCTCAATTATCATATTTAGGTGTTTTGATAAACTTCATAACATTCAATTGTTAATACATTTATTTAAATTTTGAAACGCTTGAATTACATTACTTTTGATAATGAATTTTATATTTATACGATCAATTGTTAAATTTATGTAACGATTTATTAGAATTTATTGAATCCATTTAACGAAAACTTTGAAATGAATAATGAATTAAAATTTAGATTATTTTATTTTTCTGTCACATAATGACAATATTAATACTTCAGTTAGTATTCCTGCTTAAGGTTTTTTCCAAATTAATTGGAATATTTACAAATTTTTAAGAGTTCCGTTCATGTTTATAAATTTAAAATTTAATGGTGGAAGATTAGATGCGAAAGTTTAACATATTTTAGTGTTATTTGTGTGTAAATTCCATTTTTTTATTTTCTTAGATTGTACTAATTCTCTGTTGAATTGTTTTTAATTGCTATTCGTAACGTTGTTTATGAGTCTACGAAATTTTTACCTTCCTTTTTGGCGTTTGGTCGGACAGTTCCTATTTCTGGAGATTTTTATGGTCGACTAAAGGATTTCAAAGAGGATGATTTATTTATTACTAACCGTGAACAATTAGTTCAAGATTTAAATGAACTTTCACCTATTTTTAAACATGTTAAACAAAATTTACATGCAGCTTACGAAAGAAATTCAAAATCTTACAATTTGCGACGTCGTCCATTGAAATTAAATGTTGGCGATTTGGTTTAGAAAAAGAATTTTACTTTATCTGATGCGACTAAAAATTATAGTCAAAAGTTAGCTCCAAAATTTATTGAAGCAAAAGTTATTGAGGTGGTAGGTCCAACTACGTACCGATTGGCCACCCCTATTGATAATAAACACTTAGGTGTTTATCATGTTAAGGATTTAAAACCACATTAGTTCTTATTTTTTCGTATTCTTTTTAATTATTTTTCTGTTTTAGTATTTTTACATTCTGGTTTTCTTATTTATATTTTTTAATTATTTTGATAATTTTTCAAAATAATTTTATTTTGTGCTTATTTCGCACATTATTTTATTTTATATTTTTGTGGCTTTGCAAACCACTTATTTTTTTTGCTACATTTGTTAGCATGATTTTTGCTACATTTGTTAGCACGATGGTTGATATTTAGATCCCATCGTGCGATTATTTTGCCGATTATTGAGACATTAGTTCTCTGGCAGATTATCTTCCTTTATTGGATTTACAATTTGCTATTGTTACAATAGTAAAATTGAAGATAACTATTTTGAGTTTACCTCTGATCGTTAATTTGACGTGTAAAACTCATAACCATGGATAAAAAAACTAGTAATGCTTCTATACATTTTTATTTTTTGATTAATTTAATTATTTTATTTTTTCTGATTTGTGTAGTGTTACTATTCTTGGACGGTGCTTGAGGACTTCGGTTCGCCTCGTGTCAAACTCGATTAGTTCACTTCCTGATTATGACGTTTTGGTAGTTTTAGGAGGGGGTTGTTGTGTTCGTAAGAGTGCATCATTTTTCTCTTGGCTACTCACCTAGATTTCGATTTATTTATAAAACGTGCGTGTTAGTTAGGGAATGTTTGGTCTTGGACGACGACTGTGGAACAACATGAAACCTGAATCTCGTGAAGGGTAGAATGGCCTCTCTTGTTCTCCACGACGAAGCATCCTGAGCTAATTTGCCAAGGAAATAGTTGTATCTTGGATTTACCGATTTTGACTCACTTATCGAAGGTGACAGTGGTAGTTGTGTTATGTACCTAGGAGGCTTGGTTTGAGACCACCGGGGTAGGGTAATAGAACCGCTCACTCTCGACCTCAAATCTCGCGATTATTTATTGTTAGTTCGGAAGGATTTTTTATTTTTATACTCTCGAGTAGAGTAGCGTTTAGCCTTGATTTTTTATAAAGTTGCACGATAACCATTTCCTGGTTCTCTGCCCATTGTCCCTTCAGGTCATGGTAGGTTTAGGTTTCCGTTCGTTTTTGACCTTAGATTCAAATTCTTTTACCGGTTACTCATTTTGCTCTTCTGATGGTGGTTTGCTTCACTAACCCCACCAGTTAAAGTTTTTTACTTTATTTAAGATTTCGGGTCCTTGATTCTCGACTAGTGGAGTGTGCGGGTGGTAGCGCGTCATTAGCTTTTATGGTGTTGCGAGGGTCTTTCCTGACCGACATCACCACATTTTCCGTACTTTTCGTACAGCTCCTTTTTATTTTTAAATATTGCTTATACTTTAATTAGCTTAACATTTTGTATTTTTTTAAATTTTAATAATTTCATTTATTCGCTTAGTGTTTGGAATCTCCGCTTTGGTGATCTCCGAGTCCAAATTTTAGGAGGGGGTGTGTAACAACCTTTTTTTGTGGTTGTATTAAAAATACCTTAATTTAAGAATCGTTCATTTATTTGGTGTAATATTAGAAAAGTTTTTGATAATTAATATGTAGAATTGAGAAAGGCAACTTAATTTGCATTTCCTAGAGCATATCTTTTGGGTGTAATATTACATAAATAGTTATAGTTCCCTTTCTTAAAAAATTGGATTTATATTATGGTATCCGCGCAACGCGTGTAAACTTCTAGGGGGAATACTCATTTTGTTATTCTGAAAGCTTTTTTTTTAATTTACTTAATGCTGAATGTTACAACAGTAAGCATGATTTTTACCTAATTTTTT
Organism: Vesta saturnalis; assembly: GCA_036346205.1. Taxonomy (NCBI): domain Eukaryota; kingdom Metazoa; phylum Arthropoda; class Insecta; order Coleoptera; family Lampyridae; genus Vesta; species Vesta saturnalis. The sequence continues at coordinate 116,544 of JARFJB010002381.1, read as the reverse complement.
ATATTTGGTGCCATCAGATTGTGATGGTAAGTTATTTTCTAATTCATTATATTTTAAAACTAAAACCTTTGCTTTTTTTAGGCACTTCTATTTTACTTATTTTGCACTTAGTTTTCACTCCTATTTCGTTTATTTTGCACTTAGTTTGCACTCCTATTTTACTTATTATGCAATTATTTTACTCATATTTTTAATGCATACTTTTATATGGCATATTTATAATAATTATTTTTAATGGCACGTATAAGTCAGTAATTTACTATTCTATTATTTTTCTGGTTTAAATGGCAATTTTTACTTGAATTACATTTTACAACGCAAGTTCTACATACTTTTATAAATAAATTTGGCGAATTAAACTTCAAAGAAATTCAATAAATTTATGGACACAATATATTAGGGATAAATAAGCAAGACATTGACCTCACCAAGTTCACCATTCTGCTTCATAGTTACCAGTTATAGTTTATGGACAGAACCGTTCAAAGGTAATGTTTTTATATAATTTTAGAATAATGTAAGACTTCTGATTTTTTTACGTTTTCAATCAGATATTGAATAAACTTAAGTATATCATGTTATTTTATTTTCATTTTGATAAATTGTTTATTCTTATTCATTAACTAGGTTTTGTTGTTCCTATATATATATATATATATATATATATAAAAGAAAAAAAAAGACAACATGGCGCTCAAGATTTTTTCATTTTTTCATAATTTTTAGATAACATTTTTTTATGAATTAAGTGAAGTGAAAATAACTAAGCAGATGGGAAGCAAGTAGCATTTCAGGTAGGTTAACTACTCAGTATATTAGAACTCTCCCTTATCTTCATCTTCCGATTGAGCCGACGGCAGTAGCGATTATTATTTGGTAATTTGTCATATTAATTAAGATCATTCGATCAATTACGAATTGTATCATTGTTTTTTTTAATGTTACACCATGACATAAAATAAAAACAAAATATTACCATTTTAAATAAAGCATCAGTTTGGTATTTTTTCTATTGGATTAGCAATTGTGTGACAATTAAGGTGATTCAAAAATTATTAAAAATGAATTTTTCAAATGCCGAATTGGTGGATATGGTTTTTGTACTAGGAGCTAGCGACAAAAACTGCTTACTAGCGACGAGGATATATTACGAGAAATATCCGAACCGACGACAACCTAATAGAAGGGCGTTTGAGAATGTAATTGAACGATTTCAAACAACTGGAAGTGTAACTTAGCAGAAAAATGAAAGAACAAAACGTGTTTTAACCGAAGTTATTGCAAGAATTAAATGGAGAGGACTTTCAGAGGCGAATGGGTGCAGCAGAATGTGAGAGAACAACTAAATTTTGCACATTTAATATTCTTTTGTGATGAAGCAACATTCCATAAAAATGGAAACATGAATAGGCATAATTTTGATTATTATGCTACAAGCAATCCCCATTTCATAAGAACCCATTCACAAAACAGATGGTTTGTGGAAAGCTTGTAGGGGACTATGTTATTGGACCGTATTTTTTTAGTGAATAGTAACTAGATAAATATATTTGGATTTCTTACAATATAATGTACGGCGATTAATGGTTCAGATACCAAATGAAGTTCGTGAACATCTCCAGATCTTACATGATAGAGCCTCTGTGCATTATACAGGGTCTATTGCTAACTTTTTAAATGAAATATACGGGCAACAGTGCATTGAAAGAGGAGTACCAACCAGTACCATGACCGGCTAGATCACCAGATCTAACAAAAATGGATTTCAGTATGTGGGGACTTATAAAAGGTCAGCTATATAAAATACCCCCCGACTACGAGAGATATGAAAATCCGTATTACGAACTGTTTTCAAACTGTTACTCGAGAAATGTGTAGAAACATGGCTCATACTTTGGAAAACGTATTGAATTGGTAATCAAGTTAACGGGGGACACTCAGAACAAATAATTATGTAATAATTTACTTTAAGAATTGTTCACAAGCTTGAATCGCTAAAATATTGGATCATCATTAGGAAAAGTCATCAAGTTGCCTTTGTATTTATGTTGAAAGAAGACAGATACATCGAAAAACTTTGTGTGTTCTCATTTCATTAGAACTTGAGCTCTGACAGAACTAAAGTGTAACATGACAGAAGACAACTTGATGACTTTTCCTAATGAACACCCGATGTTTTGTGGCATACCTTCCACTATTGATACATTGTTTTCATGTTTATATTGATGGTAATTAATAAACAAAGTACCAAACTGACGTTTTATTTAAAATGATAATATTCTGTATTTATTTTGTCAGGTGACTAGAAAAACGACAATGGTGAAAAACATTAAATTGAAACACCACCAAAGTTAGTAAATATAGGCATAGGAAAACCTTTACAAAAGTTAAAGAGGATTAAATTCCCTACAAACCCAAGCAATAAACTACAGGGTGTTCCATTTAAAAAACTTTGAAAAGTAGGTTTAAAGTTCGCAATGCTGACATGACCACGTAAAACACCCTGTAGGAAAACATTAATCTTTGTTATCTTAGGGGACTTCTATCATACCGCTTTCCGTTTCCGTTTCTGTTTTGTTTCCAGTTATTATAAGTTAAAAAATATTACAAATTTTATTGACTCATGTTTATTCACAAATTTAAGGAATTTTTCAATTTAATTGGCAACGTTGCAAATATGCTATACAAATTTTGGTGGAAATACAGAATTTTAGGGTGAATAAAATACGTAAAAATATACAGTGTCCTACTTAATAAGTATAAAATTTTTACGGCGCCGCGTTTTTGGAGTACCCTGTATACTCGAAAATAAAAATTTTAGAAGATGAATCTCTTAACCCAATACTCCTGAAAATTTTTTTCGCTATCTTTGATAGTACAGAAGGTATTAACCTTTGTCGCACTATTTGGCCACCCCCTTGACTCCATGTAAATCTAAAATTTTAGAAGACGACGACATAATAAAACATACCAAGCAATGAATGTAAGTTTCCATTATTGTAGCTTCAAATACAGAAATGATATTTATTTTAGGTTATCTTGACAATTCTGTATTATAAGTGTTTCGTAACTGTGGTTTCATATTAGTTGAGTTGATCGGTTTATTTCCACTGTTTTTGCCTTTACAGCGCTACGTTTCTGAAGCGGTCTCTGCTTTCGTCGTTAGGGTTAGTCCTGAGAAGAACTGTTTTCGCACTTGAGTCGAATTCATGTGATATGATTTTTTCCCAAGTAGCCAAATGCGTGGGAACAAATCATATCACATGAATTCGACTCAAGTGCTAAAACAGTCTTTCTCAGGACTAAGCAGATGACGGAAGCAGAGTCCGCTTCCAAAACATTGCGCTATAAAAGCAAAAACCTTGGATATACACCGATCAACTAAACTAATATCTTGATAATGGGTTACAATTGAGCATGTAGGTGTAAAGAATTGACGAATATGTGTGTAGATGACATACAATATAGAGCTAACTCCGTTATTGTAGTTATAGCTAAAACAAAAACTTGTATTCCGTGAACTTTCCTTGTGGCAGACAGAAATTGGATCGATTTAATTAAAAAATATGCCAACTTAAGGTCGAAGAAGGTAACTCAGCGGCGATTTTGTTCTAACGTACCGTAATAGTTATTGCATTAATAGCCCAATAGGAATCAATACTATGGGAAAAGTGCTTAAAATAATTGCTGCTTTTCTGGAATTACCAAATCCTGACCTTTTTACTGGCCATTGTTTTAAGCGATCTAGTACCACACATATAGCCAAATCTGGCAGTGATTTATTAACAATGAAACGCTTGGGGGGATGGAAATATCCAGGTAGTTTTAATTACGAGAGGTCGTTAGTCTTTTGAGTTTTTACTTCAAGTGTTGCTGAAAGCTATATCGAAGCTTCGCTACAAAATAAAATTGAAGTAGCAAAGATGTTAGCACAACAAAAGGATTCAAACTTACCTCGATGCACCGTTTCCACAGCTTCAGAGCCACAAATTGATATAAGTTCGGCCACAAACAACGCTGTTTCTGATACTCAACACATTGAAAAATCAATATACAGAGTCCGTCAGAAAAATGTATATACACTTTAAGGAACGAAAAATATTACTTATATGTTTATTTTACATTTAAATACTGATCACACATGTTGTACTGCACATGCTTATTTTGAATGTTCAAAATGTTGCCTTTTGCAGCTAGACACATAACGGAACGACGAGCGGCCTCCGCAACTACATCAGTCAATGTTTCAATGGAGATTGCAGCACATGCCGCTGTAATCTCCTGGCAAAGTTCCTCCTGCGTGCGTCGGTAGACTTGATCTTTCACAGTTTCCCACAAGTAAAAGTCCATAGGAGTTATATCTGGTCATTGTGGAGGGAACTCAATGGGCCCTCTTCGTTTAATCCAGTGTCCCTGGAAATTGTCATCCAGGAAAGGTCGTACGGCTAGATGGTAGAGTGGTAGCGCCCCATCATGTTGATAGAAGACCTTTTCATCAGCTCCATAAAGTGCACGTACATCTGGCAAAATTAGTGAGCGTAACATTTCCAGGTAAACTTCTCCACTGACAGTACCATCAAAGAGAAAGGGTCATATTAAGCCCCTAGATGATAGTCCACACCACACATGAACCTCAGGTAGATTGACCACCTTATCGACATGAACATATGAATTTTCCGGCGTGTTGCATACGCAGTTATGCCGAATCACTGTTCCATTAAATTTAACAACGGCCTCATCAGTCCACATACCTTCGTCACAAATTGTTGATCTTCAGTTACCATTTGTTGATACCATCCGCAAAATAGCATTTTACGATCAGGATCGTTATCATTAATGGCGTGCAGTAATGGTGGAATGTGTACTTTCCACTTAGCAACTTTCAGAATTCGTCGTACACTTGCACTGCTAATCCGCACTTCACGTGCACATTGCGTAGCAGACTTCTGTGGAGAAGCAAAAAAATTTTCCAATACGAGATCCGACGATTCATGACTTGTAGCTGTACGCCGTCTTCCCGATCTTCCTTTGTGAATATCAGACATCGTTCCATGCTCCTCAACCTTGTCAATTTAATTTAATTGATTAGCGGGTTGGGGGATCTATTTGAAACTCCCGCCTCCACGGACGCTGCACTTCAACGGCACTATCGAACCTGATAAACTACTTCAGAATGCATTTTCGCTGCTTGAATGTCAATCGTGCACCAGCCATTTTCTTTCGTTTTGTTTTACAATCGTACTCTTTACATTGTTGCAGCTACAGCCATATGAGTAACGTCATTTTTTAATGAAACATCCTACTACACATTGTTGCCGTAATCCGATTCAAGTTCGACAAATTCACAGATATAATCTATTAAAGTGTGAACATTTTTCTAACGGACTCTGTATATAATAACTGCACCTTTCAGCAACTAATCTAAAACAGTTTTGTTTTCGTTCGTTTGCAATAAACCATTTGTTATTTACGTGTTTCATTATAAATTATTTAACAATAATCACCACTTTACCACACTTTTAATTATTTAGTAGATTGGATCGTCGTTCATTGGTGCCTACCACTTTGAGGGTATAACTTTATGATTCAAAAACCAAAATTGTGTTACGATTTATTAGGAACATATTACAAACTTGGTATCTATAAAATTGTTTTATTTTTCATAGCGATTTAGATTCAATTTCTATGAATCCATTAATGTTTATGTTTTTTAATCTTCTCTGCTGGAAGGAGCGATAATACTCAAAAAATTTTGTAAGAGTGACATGCAGGAGAGTTCCCGATCAATGTTTGCCAACCTAAAAATTTTCGTAAAATGTTCCGTGAATTAATAGCTATAATGACATCGGAGATGATAACGTAGAGTTTCTTAATACGTCTATTAGAGTATCAAAATGGATGAAAATTACAAAAAATGCGTTTTTATTTCGCGAATCCAAATTTCGAAATCGAGCGGTGGGCGACTAGTTTTCCAATTGACGATTGAGATCAAATATCTTATGAAACGCGTTTTTCTAAAAACTTGACACTTCTAGCTTTGTCAAATGTGGATTATTAAGTATTTACATCATTGCTCTAAATATATCTAAATAAATAAATAACCAAGTATGACGCACTCCATTATAGTTAGAGTAAAATAGTGCCAGTGAAGCAACACAGACAAAAAAAGAGTTCTTATAGATCACGGTTTTTAATAAGTCTCAGCTTAGAATAACAGGTATTGGAGATTAATTACCCTTAAAAATTATTATTAATTTTATTAAATACATAAATAAAAAGTTTACCGCGAGTAGGATTTGAACCCGAGACACCTACTTTGCTAGAGTGGCGCTCTAAGTAACTGAACTAAATCGATGTAAATTTTGTCTTCGGATGAGAAATCTAAATATAATGAGATTACAGTCAAATTATTTATATTACTGACTTATTCGTTCATAACAAAACTTGTTTGAGTCTATGAGTGTTTGAGTATTTGGGTGTTTGAGTGTTTTGGTTATTGAGTGTTTGAGAGTTTGAGTTTTTGAGTTTTTGAGTGCTTGAGTGTTTGAGTGTTTGAGTGCCTGTGTGTTTGAGTGTTTGAGTATTTGAGTGTTTAAGTGTTTGAGTGTTTGAGTGTTTGTGTGTTTGAGTGTTTTAGTGTGTGAGTGTTTGAGTGTTTGAGTGTTTGAGTGTTTGAGTTTGGTTTATTGAGCGGTTGAGTGTTTGAGTGTTTGAGTGTTTGAGTTTTTGAGTGTTTGAATGTTTGAGTGTTTGAGTGTTTGAGTGTTTCAGTGTTTGGGTATTTGAGTGTTTGAAAGTTTGAGTGTTTGGGTGTTTGAGTGTTTAGGTGTGCGAGGTGCTAGTGTGTGAGTGTGTGAGCGTGTGTGTAGGTTTGTGTGTGTAGTGTATGTGTGTGAGTGTGTGAGTGTGAGTGTGTGAGTGTCTGAGTGTGTTAGTGTGTGGGTGAGTGTGAGTGTGAGTGTGAGTGTGAGTGTGAGTGTGAGTGTGAAGTGTGAGTGTGAGTGTGAGTGTGAGTGTGAGTGTGAGTGTGAGTGTGTGTGTGTGTGTGTGTGTGTGTGAGTGTGTGTGAGTGTGTGAATGTGAGGAGTGTGTGAGGTGGTGGAGTGGTGTGAGTGTGTGAGTGTGTGAGTGTGTGAGTGTGTAGAGTGTGAGTGTGTGGGTGTGTGAGTGTGTGAGTGTGTGAGTGTGTGAGTGTGTGAGTGTGTGAGTGTGTGAGTGTGTGAGTGTGTGAGGTGTGAGTGTGTGAGTGTGTGAGTGTGTGAGTGTGTGAGTGTGTGAGTGTGTGAGTGTGTGAGTGTGTGAGTGTGTGAGTGTGTGAGTGTGTGAGTGTGTGAGTGTGTGAGTGTGTGAGTGTGTGAGTGTGTGAGTGTGAGTGTGTGAGTGTGTGTGAGTGTGTGAGTGTGTGTGAGTGTGTGAGTGTGTGAGTGTGTGAGTGTGGAGTGTGTGAGTGTGTGAGTGTGTGAGTGTGTGAGTGTGTGAGTGTGTGAGTGTGTGAGTGTGTGAGTGTGTGAGTGTGTGAGTGTGTGAGTGTGTGAGTGTGAGTGTGTGAGTGTGAGTGTGAGTGTGTGTGTGGAGTGTGTGAGTGTGTGAGGTGTGGTGAGTGTGGTGAGTGTGAGTGTGTGGGTAGTGTGAGTGTGAGTGTGTGTGGTGTGTGGTGTGTGTGGTGTGTGAGTGTGTGAGTGTGTGTGTGTGTGAGTGTGTGAGGGTGTGATGAGTGTGTGAGTGTGGTGGAGTGTGTGAGTGGGTGTGAGTGTGTGATGTGTGAGTGTGTGAGTGTGGGTGTGTGTGAGTGAGTGTGTGAGTGTGTGTGTGTGAGTGTGTGAGTGTGTGAGTGTGTGTGTGTGTGGGTGTGAGTGTGTGTGTGAGTGTGTGAGTGTGTGTGTGTGTGTGAGTGTGTGAGTGTGTGAGTGTGTGAGTGTGTGTATGTGGTGAGTGTGTGGTGTGAGTGTGAGTGTGAGTGTGAGTGTGAGTGTGAGTGTGAGTGAGTGTGAGTGTGAGTGAGTGTGAGTGTGAGTGTGAGTGTTAGTGTGAGAGTGGGTGTTAGGTGGGTGTGAGTGTTGGTGTGAGTGTGGGTGTGAGTGTGAGTGTGGGTGTTTAGTGTGAGTGTGAGTGAGTGTTAGTGAGAGTGAGAGTGTGAATTTGAGTGTGAGTATGAGTGTGATAGTGGGTGTGAGTGTGAATGTGAGTGTGAGTGTTAATGTGAGTGTGAATGTGAGTGTGAGTGTGAGTGTAAGTGTGAGCGTGAGTGTAAGTGTGAGAGTGTGAGTGTGGGTGTGAGTGTGAGTGTGTGTGAGTTTGAGTGAGTGTAAGTGTGAGTGTGAGTGTGTGTGCGTGTGAGTGTGAGTATGAGTGTAAGTGTGAGTGTGAGTGTGAGTGTGAGTGTGAGTGTGAGTGTGAGTGTGAGTGTGAGTGTGAGTGTGAGTGTGAGTGTGAGTGTGAGTGTGAGTGTGAGTGTGAGTGTGAGTGTGAGTGTGAGTGTGGGTGTGAGTGAGTGAGTGGGTGTGTGTGTGTACGTGTGCGTTTGCGTGTGTGTGTTGTGTGTACGCGTGTGTAACTGTGTAACTTTCGATTAGTTAACCGACACGTTTTAGAAGTATGATTGCTTGAAATTAAAAAATTAACCAATCACACCTCTTATGTCCGTCAGCTGTATTGAAAACTCAACATATACAACTAACTCTAAAGCTGTAAACGTGTAAATAATCTGATTTAACGAAACGATGTGCTTATAAAACAAATATCTTTTAGAACAGTTTTCACTCGGTATTTCTTCCTGTTTAAAATGGATGCCATCCCGGATTAGGGATTTAACCTACAAGGTTGAAGATATTCCCAATGTTTGTCCTTACCTAAAAATAAAGTAGCAGTTGTTTATTACAATTGGATTTAGTAGAGTTTAAATATTATTGAGTAATTTAGTTTATCCAGTTTTCCAATGAAATCCATAAAAGTTACAGCTATAAGAAGCCCAAGGTTCAATAACCGGAAAGTCCGTCGACGGCTTACAAAAAAATGCAATCTTTCAAATCTTTTTAAATCACCGTCAAAGTTCTAATGAAACTAACTCAATTACCATGGATATTAAAAACTGAGTTTTTCTTTCGTCAGTTTCGAATATAATATTATAACTAACAGAGATCTGAAAGATTAACGTTAATTATTTAGAGAGCTCCGTACTTGATAACAAATCTCAATTGTACTTATATGTTTGTTTGATATGTAACGTATTTTTAGACTAAATTAAAACAAGGGTTAACTCTGAATTAAACACAAATACTGAAAATAAAAAATTTAAACACACGTCACTTTTAATGGAAAGTATAAACGAAATTTTACATGTGTGTGGTTCTCACGGATTTTTAACTGAATTGTTTTCTGAACCATGTAATATGATACAATGTATCCATTAATACAAAAAAGTTTATATAATAAAAGTCTTTACTAATAGAAACTGTACTTTATATAAATCGCGAAGTATTAATATTAAAATTATCCAATTTAATTTTAAATTGTGTTTGCTTCTTTTCGCACACTATTGTTGGTTATTGATATATGCATGTTCTGTTTACCTCGATTGCAGTATTTGAGTTACGCTTGAGAGCAAAACAAGTTTTCACTAGGTGTTTTATTAAAGTGGATATTGCAAAGCTCGATCTATTTCATTTACTATAAAATTGATAAATGTGCTCAGATTATTTCAGAGTACTACCTGTTACACCTTAACATTTTTCATTAACAATAAATTTCTTTTCCATCACTAGTTAAAATCTTGAGTGAAAAATTTTACACTTATCGATAAACATTTTTGACCTAATTCCGCTCAAAATGTCTGTTAATCACAATTCAAAATTAAACTTATTGAATCACCTACCTACTCAGGTAATTTTAGAGAAATTCAGAATTGTCTATTCCATTTAAAGGGCGAAATAAACATTTGCAAGGAATATAGCTTTTTTTTTTATAACCATTGTAATTTATACATGTTGTTTTACGCAACCCGTTACCTAAAACTTTGAGATTGATTAATAATTTTAATTTAAAAATTTCCAACCGTTTGAAACAACATTTTTAATACTCATCTCATTTCTAGTTTTGAGAAAGTCAACTTGGTTATTTTGAATGGAAAATATCTTGTCGCATTTTGAAAATCAAAGTCATTTGATACCACACTTTTTTATACATAATATTAATGGTTTAAGCTTATTTAGAATTTGAACTCTTTGATAATTGACTACTCTTCTGAATTCTGCTGCTCAGTCTTCGCTGATTTGAGTAGTAAAACCTCTCAGTTCTAACAATGTTTTACTTAAGTTTATGAAAAGGTCTATAAGACCCAGTAAAAATTTGTTTGCCGTGCTACGTTTTTAGTTTGGTTAATACGGCGATTAGGTTCTACGTAGATACATTTTACGCCTTTAAGTGCACGACTGCGGTCAGTTCTCATCTAGTGACGACAGTTGATTGTTGTAAATGTATTGTATAGTCCAGCTGACCCCAGAGTGTCGTTTAGAGGTGTTGACTGTTATTTTTTTATTAGTTTTGTGTATAAGGCGGTTCAAAATCGGTCGTAAATGTGCAACAAAAGTGTAGAAACGATGGCAAATTGGAATAAATACTGTTCATTAAAACAAGCCGAGTTGGACGACGAGATTAAAAAGATTATGGAAGGAGAACTCGAAGAAGAAGAGTGAATAAATGATTCCGATTCTGAGGATGATCCAGACTTTATGCTAACTCAAAGCGTTGCAGAATCGGAACAGAATGCAGACGAAGAAGTTGAGGATGGTATTCCTGAAAATGAAGAAAATGGTTTAAATCGAGCTCAGCCTGTACTCAGAGGTAAGATTACGCTTTTCAGATCGACCTGCAGTGTATTTACGGTAACTTATTTTAGGTAAAAATTACTATCAGAGTCAAAGATAAAGCAAATAGGCCACAACTTGTTTGGAATTTTGTAATCTCTTATTGGATGAGGAAATTCGTTCTATGATGGTGATGCATACGAATGAAGAGATTTCAAGGAAATGCCAGAGTATCGAAAACTTACAGTCGTACCAGCATTCTACAGACATAATTGAAATAAAAGAACTTATAGGCTTACTTTATAAAGCTGGAGTTAAACAGAATTCTCTTATTAATGTGTTTGAATTGTGTTCTGTAAGATATGGTGACAGTATCTTCAGAACGTGGATACCCCTTAATAGATTTAGGTTTCTACTCTCGACACTAAGGTTCGATGATAAAATGACCAGAAATGTATGAAAAAAAAATGACAAATTAGCGGCAATAGAACAGTGTAGGACAAATTCATTTATTCTATATGAATACTGTATAATCGATGAGCCACTTATGGGCTTCAGGAGCAAATGCCTCTTTTATATACTATATATATATATATATATATATATATATATATATATATATATATATATATATATATATATATATATATATATATAATAATACATATGAGATCAAAACCAGATAAATATGGTATGAACATCCTTATGCTGAATGACGCTCGAACAAGTTATATGCTCAATGCCATGCCATACCGTGGAAAAGTTTAAACACAAGGAAAACCAGTACCCAGTTATTATGTTGGTAAGCTAGCAGAAGCCATTACAGGTACTAACCGGAATATCACAGTTGATAACTGGTTCTCGTCTATTCCCCTATTTGATAAAATGTTGATAAGAACACAGGTTAACAATGATAGGAGCACTCGTTCTCTCTTTGGGTTTAATAATAATAAAACGTTGGTTTCCAACTCCCCTAAGCCCAATAAAGTTGTGATATTACTATCATCTATGCACTTCGATAATGCTATTGACCGAGAGATGTGAAAGCCTGATGTAATACTCAATTGCAATAACACAAAAGGTGGCACAGACACGTTTGATCAACTGCGTCATACTCAGTTGCAAGAAAAACAAGACGTTGGCCCGTAAGATTTTTCCTTGGAATTTTGGATCAATGTGCGGTAAATTCAAGGAGGCAATTTTTGCATTAATTCACCGGGCAATTAACAGAACCATTTATGAGATCACTATTGCAGTTTAAAACCCTCCACAGACCATAGAAGAAATGGTAGCTGTACAGACCCATCCAGAGGATGCAGCTCCACTGCAGAAACGAGTTCGATGTGCTATTTGTGTACGAGAAAAGGACAGAAAAACCAAAATGCTATGCCGTGTGTATAAAAAGCTAATTTTCGATGAGCACCGAGACATCACTTGTGTCCACTGTGGCCTCGCTGCATAACAAAACTCATTGGTCATATACATTTTTTTAAGTTTAATTATGTATTTATATACTGATTTTTTTAGGTTGCATAGTTTTGTTGTAATTATTTTAGTATATTTTCTCGTTTTATTCAGTGGCGTATTTTTCGTTTATTTTCACACATTTACATCAAAATAACCATTGTATCATATTTTGTTTGCTTATTTTTTCTTAACCCTCCTATTGTGTTAACATTGTGGTTTCACTTATTGTGCTCGGGCGATTATGACCCGAGAGCCTATAGTTATCATTTTATTGTCGTTAAATTGATACAACAGTAAATAATAGTAAGAAATAAGATGTAGTATTTATTATTTATGACATTTTATTACATTATTTTATTTTTATTACATGTTAATAAATGCTATGTAAATAAAATCTGGTAAACATAGTAGTTAGGTACATACATTTATTTGTTACAGTCTTGACTGTAGTAATATACATGAGATTTACATAGGTATTTTGAGCAATTACAACATATTTTACGCTTGGTTGTAGTTTATTGTTCCCTTACTTCGGCATTACTGGTTGAAAAACGTGATTTTACAACCATTTAAGCTGCAGGAGTACTTCGGGGAAGACGTTTTCTTTCTTGCAATAATGGAGTGATCAATGAATTACCCAGTTCTTCAAGAAATGGTCGCCGTTTTGTAAGATTTTCAGCATTCCAGGTTGGAGTTACTTCGCACAACAGAACATAAGCGTTGTAAGCTGAAACGTCCATGATATTGTAAAAGATAGTCATTTGCCATCTTTTAGTTTGCCATATGCATGTGTGTTATTATTAACTTGTCTAACGTGTCTACAGCACCTTTAGTTTTGTTGTAATCTAAAATCATAAACGGCTTTATATGATCTTGGTTACACACTTCATTATCGTGGTACATGGTGCTCATGAGCGTAACATTTTTATTCCGTTTCGGAATATAGGAAACTATCGAGGTGTCCTTGGTAAAGTAAAATTTCGAAAAAAGAACTCCTTTCCTATCCTGAAGACCAATGCAGCTGGCAATTCAGGCTTATTTTTGCGAATAATGTCAAGCATGGTTAATTTTCTTTTCAATAGCATCTGCCCCAGAACGTACGTGGTAAAACAATTATCACACATCACGTTGTGACCTTTTAGACTATAAGTAAGGTCTACCACAACTCTTTTACCTTGACCTCTCTCTGGAGGGTCTTTTTTCCCGAGGTAAACTTGCATGTACGTCTAAAAGGTACCAGTTGCTTCTCTACTGGTACATTTTCGTGAACATTGTAGAGATTAGGTAGAATTGCAACTCATTCATCCCACAAGTCGCGTATGGGAGCTAATTTATCAGTTTGGCGTCGCGAGTTTTTTATCATCAAAGCGAATTATTCGTGCAATTACATGAAATCCTTGTAGGGACATCGTTGCTTGAACGTTGGACGACCTACATTTCCATCCCACAGACTGGCTGTTGCGTCTCCATGAGGTTTATACACTCCAGCTAGAAACAGTGGGCTAAAATATGCTTCTAGTTCAACTAATCTTCTCGAAACGTGTCGCCACAAAGTCCTTTGCCTTCTAAATTTGACATTTTCAAAGTTAGGTTTACAGTTTTGGGTATAAAATAATAGAAGTAGCCGAATTTTATGTCAATTATTCGTGACGCCAGGAATCAACGAAATAATATTTGCTGCTGATAACCTTCCCGATTGATGTGTTTTTTCATCCCATACTATATTTCCATCTTTTGAAGTTACGTGATTATCCGAATCAGCTTCATCTGAAATCGTAGCTTCAACTTCATCATCTGATTCGCTATTATATATCTCGGTTTCGGACAAACGGTCTTCTTCTTCAGAAGCATTAGAATCACTATCAGAAGCACACAAAAGTTTCTCAACTTCACTATCCGTAAGCACTCTCTCACATTTTCAATAATATATTTCAATTGTTAGGTATTTATTATTAGAGTATAGCATTAAGTTTGATATTTACTACGAAACTGATACACAGATGCTCACTGGCTGCATTTATACGCGCAGCCACAGACAAGTCTCAACAGAAATAAGCTTGTCTACCGGTACGCAAATAACGCATGCAATATGCGCAATATTGCGCGATAATGTGGCAATATTATGTAAGTTATTTATGTTTATGAATATAAAATAAAACTAATAAAATACATTCGTCTATGATAATAATTTGCTTCTCGTTCTTCTAGTTTGAACCACACAAATCAGCGGGTCATATAGACCCAAACACAGTGAGTGTAACAAATGCATTAAAAAAAACTAATTATAAATTTCTAAATTCAATCTAGGTACACCGTTATTAGAGCGATGAAATAAAGTCATGCAGTGGCAACGAAATATTTAAATAAATCAACGAATTATGCACATTAGAAGAACTCGATTGGGTCATATTGACCCGAACACAATAGGAGGGTTAACATGGCTTTAAATAAACATATTTTAAACACCTTCTGGCCTTAAAAGTAAACCATCCCTTAAAAATAAGAAATATACTTAATTTGGATTTGACTTTTGACCCTGAATTCATTATGATTATGAAAAGCAGAATCTAAGATGTTTGCGTAGTGTGGTGCAAGTTTTTGTTGTCGATGCGCCTATACATGATATAGTTGAACGAAGTGGTATGTTTCCTTTGCGTGCCATAAGTACTTCATAATATTTAGGAATAACACTTTAGTAAAATTTGAGTGATTTGGACGCCTCATGGGAAATATAACCTTTGGATGCAAACGTTTTAATGATGTCTTTCTTTTTAAACGTAGTTGTAGAATCCTTAATAATCCTTTTATATGTAGGCAATCAATAGGGTAGATATCTTTGTATAACATTGAAACATTAGATTTATCTGATTTGGTTGAAAGTTTATTCTCAACTTTGTCTCAGTGAATATGATTTAATAAGTCTTGTAGAAACTGCACTTATTAATGACATTTCTAACACGGAACTTTTTTCCGTGCATTACAAAATATTTAGATGCGATAGGCGATATGATTTAACGGGTAAAAAAGGGAGTGGTGGAGTGTTAATTGCTGTGAAAGATAACATTCACAGTGAACGTTTAAATATGTCAGCTATAACAAATCTATTACCTTCTGTGGATGTAGTAGGTTGAACATGTACTTTTAATTTTGGTACATTACTCATTATTACAATTTATATTACCCCTTCATCACGTTTAGTACTTACGAGACGTTTTTCGAGTTACTAGAATAAATAGAATTTGGTCACAGTAAAATATTAATAATAGATTTTAATATTCCACTGTTTACTGATAGTGCCGTACATGATAGAAAATCTTTATTTATTCATAATTTTATGGAATTATATAATTTAAGACAACATAATTGTATATTGAATATCAACAATAGGTGTCTAGATCTAGTACTAAGTAACACGATGTGTGACTTAACACATGATTGTGTGCCACTAGTGGCTGAAGATACATATCATCCTGCTTTACAATGTTTTTCTCCATTTAACCATAAAACCACTACCTTGTTTTCCTAGCAATCAATTAAAGCGGCGCTATAGTTTAAAAAAAAGCTGATTGTAAGAAATTATACAACTCTGCTTGTAGACTGGTCTTTTCTTGTTACCATTCATGATGTTAATACTGCCTGTGTTAGATTTTACAATATTATACTAGCGAAATAATTAAAAACATTAAGTTAAAAGCTAAATGTTTACAGAAGTATCATAGAAAAAATTCCAATCAGATTTAACAGAATATAAAAATCTAAGAAGAGTTATAAAATTCTACATTTCTGTAGCATATAGAAATTATACATCTATGGTTGAAAATTCGTTGAGGAATAATCCTAAAGGTTTTTGGAGCTACATTAACTCCAAAAAATCAAATGCACGTGGTCCCGGTTGTATCAACTATGACAATGAAGCTTTTAGTAAACCACAAACTATTGCAAATGCCTTTGCTACCTATTTCAGTACTTTTTACGTTCAGAGAACTACTAATACATAAATCGATTCCGTAAATTTTAACATGCCCAATATTTTAATTAAGCACATCTCAGAAAAAGACGTTTCACATGCTATTGATAAATAAAATCTAAAAACATCTCTGGCGACGATATAATCCCTAGCTTTTTGGTCAAAGACTGTAAAGCCATTTTTATCAAACCTCTAACCATTACCTTTAGTAAAGCTATTAAGACTGGTACTTTTCCGGACGTTTGGAAGATCGCATTTATTAATCCCATCCTAAAAAGTGGTGACCCCATTGACGTCACCAATTACAGACCCATTTGAATTTTAAATAACTTTTCTAAAGTGTTTGAGATCATTTTGCATTGTAAAATTTATCCTTTTGTTAAAAAACTATGTATCTGAAGAAACGAACAACATTAACCAACCTCGCATGCTTTAGTCAATACACATCAGAAGTAATTGATCATAGGGGACGAGTTGATGTTGTTTATACGGATATCATTAAAGTATTTGATCAGATTCCTCACAATTTACTCATAGCTAAGTTGCAACGATTTGGTTTTCATGAAAATTTCTTAACTTTTTTTATATCTTATTTAGAAAATCACTTCCAGTATGTTACGTTTAATAACTTTAATTCTTTCCGATACATGCAATTTCAGGAGTACCTCAAGGGTCCGTTGCTTTTTATTCTGTACACTAACGATGTAAGTAATATCTTACCTTGCCGTAAACTATTGCTTGCCGATGATTTAAAGATGTATTCTTCCATATCTAACATCGATCACTTGTAATGTGTCTAAATGCAGAGTAATATCGCATACACGAAAATCAAGCCCAATATTATACGATTATTCTGTCAGTAGTGCTGTGATACAGAATTGTACGTCAGTTATGGATTTGGGCGTGAGATTTGATGGTAAATTTAATTTTTTCTAGTCATATTAAAGTATGTCGTTCCGCTAATCGAACTTTGGGATTTATAGTTAGGAATTGTAAAAACTTTTCAAATCAATCACCTCTACAATCACTTTATTATTCTTTAATGCGATCCAAGTTTGAATACTGTTCTCTAATTTACAATCCCCATTTATAACACCCATAAAATTGTGTTGAAACTATACAAAGAAAACTTGTTTTTACACTACAAAATATACGGAGTTTATCCCATCAGAGGAGTTGATCATGATGAGTTATTATTAACGTTTAACTTTCAATTACTAGATTCTAGAAGAGTAATGCACAGTATCGTTTTTCTGTACAATCTGCTACACAACCATATTGACTGTCCTGAACTACTAAGCTACGTTCTATTCCAAATACCACGTACCTCTTCTCGAAATATAAAAACTTTTCATCGTTACTATTTGTCGCAACTTTAGTTCCATTAGCTATAATTGTGATATCAACCATTCCAGCCTTTCATACTTCCGCTCCGCAATTCAAACATAATATGTAATCAATTTTTTTTCTTTTCCTCTATTATTTGTTGTATTTTTTTTTGTACATTAGATTTATTTTTATATATTGCTATTTAGTGTGAAATCACACTGTAATGTAAGACTTCAGTTACACTACAAATTTTGTATTAATTTAAATTTACTTTTGATGGCAAAATTAATGTTGCACCTTAAGATAGAATGTTTTTGATAACATCAGGAATATCAGTATAGTGGTATTTGAGAACCATGCTTCAGTGGTGTAATAAGGCAAGTGTATTGGATTTTGTGATATCGTTATTGCTGCAATATAAACAGCGAAGCTCTATGGATAACTCTACAAGTTTAGGTATGGTAAAATTCACAGCTAAACCATGCAACGTGAGTTGGCAATATGTTAGTAATTTAGTTTAAATTGGCTGAAAATGAATTATGCGATTGTACAATGTTCAAATCTACATAAGAAACGTATATTTATAGTATCGACGATGTGAATACCAGTATGGCAAGATTTTGGTATAATATGATCCACATGTTCAATAGTTTTCTTTAAAGGAACTTTGTAAAAAGTGAAACATCAAATCTGACTATCTCTAATTTTGAAATTATGCATTTTCTTGCTGTAATAGACTGTTTTACCTATATGAGGTTGCAATAAAAATGAAACATGTTTTGCAAGATATGTGGGAGGACCAATTGCACCAGCAATAAGCCTTAAAGGAACACTAGGACACACGGACACAAAGACATACAGACACACAGACACATAGACACACAGACACACAGACACATAGACACAGACAGACAGACACACAGACACACAGACACACAGACACACAAGCACGCAGACACACAGACACACAGACACACAGACACACAGACACATAGACACACAGACACACAGACACACAGACACACAGACACACAGACACACAGACACACAGACACACAGACACACAGACACACAGACACACAGACACACAGACACACAGACACACAGACACACAGACACACAGACACACAGACACACAGACACACAGACACACAGACACACAGACACACAGACACCCAGACACACAGACACACAGACACACAGACACGCAGACACGCAGACACGCAGACACGCAGACACGCAGACAGGCAGACACACAGACACACAGAAACACAGACACACAGACCCACAGACACACAGACGCACAGACGCACAGACGCACAGACGCACAGACGCACAGACACACAGACACATAGACACACAGACACACAGACACACAGACACGCAGACACGCAGACACGCAGACAGGCAGACACACAGACACACAGAAACACAGACACACAGACACACAGACACACAGACGCACAGACGCACAGACGCACAGACGCACAGACACACCGACGCACAGACGCACAGACGCACAGACGCACATACGCACAGACGGACAGTCGCACAGACACACCGACACACAGACAAACGGACACACGGACATAAATTTATATCATTCACTCTTCATTCAGTCATTCGTTTCTTCTATTTAAACTGTAATGAACAAACAACAATTATTTAAACGTATTAATCACCTGATCAGCTGTTCATATTTAACACATTAATAAAGTCTGTGTTGCCACATAACACAAAATAAATTAAAAAATGAAATAACTATAAAAGCATACCTGTATTAACAAACGTTAACAACTATTCCCCAGAAAAGTAAACTTGAAGTGAAAGTGTTGATAACAACCTAAGCTATGAACTGCTAAAATGAAAGTGAGTAGGACAGAAATTCCAAAGTAGATTATTTGAAACTGTTAAAATAAGAACACTGGAAATCCCAAAACAATTTACTCTTGTAACTAACAATAGAACAAAGAAAATAAATGCTTTTATTATTCTGTAATATTCTTTAGTTTGTTCAATGAACCATTTGATTCAGTTATATCCTAGTGTGCCAGGATTTAAAACTCACGCTGTATGTGTAAACTTATTTACCAAATTTTCTTTTATTTTTCTTAATTCTTATACGTGTCTTATAGAAAAATTCTTTTTTACGTTTATATCTTTTCTAAATGAATTCTAATGGAATTAATAAAATTGGCAAGGCTAAGAAAACATAATTTGGATTAAATACAAAGGACATTTACTTACAATTTCTTATAATTCTAATAACGATTATCCTATTAAATATTCTTTTAAAAGATGGGTGGTAAAAATATTGTTGAATAAAAATTGTTTAATAATTTATTAGATTTGTGTATATAAAGTATTTTTTTTAATAGTAAACTAAATTACTTTACCGTGAATATAAAGGATGTTTATTTTTTCTTTAATTTATGGTAAATTTTGATCCGGGTCTTCATTACTAGCGGTATAAGTGGAACTGGAATTCTGACATTTCTAAGAAAGATCATGTTAGTTGAAAGGCACATGATTGGAATGTTTTACGTTTAATATAATTAAACAACCAAAATTAAGGTGGGATAAAATGCAAGGAACTATTTCTTGACTAAAGGATTTCTATACATTCCTTTTTCAATGAACTTGGCTCGGAAATGAAGTTATTTTTCTTCTCATATCTATGTTTTGCGTAAGTAATTCATTACATTTTCCTTAAATATGCACAAATCCTACATCTTAAACTGTTACTAAAACCGTATAGTCAGCTTCTGGCTTCATCAACTTTACCTATTATTAATTGTTAAGAAAGTTAGTTGCACATCAGTACTAATAAAAATACATACAAGTTAAGTTTAAATCGAGTGAGATTTACTCCATCGTGGCGTAGTTGGTAACGCAGTTCTCCTCTAGGAAAGAACAGATCGTAGGTTCAAATCGCACTCGAGGAATTCTTTTTGTATATATGTCTTTGTTTAAACTAAAATTTACATTTATATAAATTGCCGAATTTCCTACTCGTGGCATTATTATTTGGACAATTCTGAGACGAAAATCTATCTACAAAAATGTCAGACCTGCTTCAGTTTCTTCACACGAGGTCACCAAAGTTTGAAATTTCTTCTCCGATTATTGCCATAATGTCAAAAGTAGAAGAAAAAGATTTTTTTACAAAGTATAATAGCTAAATCTACTCGGAATAACTTAAATGCAATCAGGTTTCAAGAGAATAAGCTTCAAAAATTTTTAAATTTGCAAATTTTAGGAGGAATAGATAACACACTATTATGGCCTCGTAAATTTCACGTAATACGTTTAAATTTCAATGTGAAATTTCTGTCACAAGTTTTACAGTTGACATTTTCGCTGCTTTTCGCTGTGTACGCATCCAGAACCGCCTTGCTAAGCACGCCAGAAATGTTGGAGCGAGATATTTTTACCATCATTTGTATCATGGATATCAATTTGAACAATTTCTTTGAACAAATACAAAGCGAAATCACAACAGTTGTTTCATTATTTTTGGTACATAATCCACATGATGTCGTTGTCCATACGACAAAATATTTTGTTGATAAATTGCCACCTGCTGGTGTGTTTACATTAATGTCAGGGTTGTCATTTTTTCTTGCAATGGCTCGTATGAAGATACGAAACCAGATCTGAGATTTTTGTAAATACATTTTCGTCTCCAAATTGTCCACAGAATAACGCAACGTGTAAGAAATGCGCCAATTTACACACACCCTGTATATATAGGGTGTCCCATGACGTAATGTTACTATTTAGTATATGTAACCTTCATGTAATCTTTAGTATATGTAAATAGAGTAAATAGTTCTAATAAAGTTTTGACTTAAAGAAAACTGTTATCGTAATATATACGGTTAAATTGCTATAATTCAAATAATTACAATTTCAGTTTAAAATTCAAACTATGATGTACTATTGAAACGACTTTATTAAGTTGATTTATCTGGTTGTGCTGATTGACATTGTTCGCAATGTTTACCTTTACAACACAAGAGTACGCCGACCCATACAAGCACAGGAAAATGAAAAGCACATACTTCGAGAAATTGATAATAATCTCAGCACCTCTGTTTGTCGAATATCTGCGCATGTTAATGTATTTGGAAGACATTAAAACGTCATGGTTTTCATCCACTTCATGTTGAGCCTGCTCAAGGTGTCTTGCCCACAGATTTCCTCAAGTGCATGGAATTTTACTTCTGGATAGTTGAGAATCGACAAGTAGTTAATAAAATTTTATTCATGGATGAGTCATCATTTACTAGGGATGGATTAATGAATAGAAAGAATACCCATCTATAGAATTTCACCACTGACCATGTGGTTTTATCCCTTTATAAATTATATCTTAAGGAAGTGGATGTGTAATAACGTACTCGGGCGGCGTGAGTATGATTTTGGAGATGACAGAGCGTAACTTGGTATCGTTTGGATGTAAGATTGTGTAGTCGGGGCCCAAACCGCCAAATATTACTTATAGATATGGGTAGTGCCTTGAGGGTTGGTTTTTCTGTGCAGATATGGCTATGTGTACGGGGCAGATACCACCAGACAGATAGCTATGTCTATATTTATAATTTGAACTATAAAATCGGTGCAAGAACAGCCAGTATTATTCATTCAAAGTATGAATTCCTCGAACCGCTTTTTACTCTTGTGGTGAAATCAAATGTGGATAGGGCAAATAACAAAGTACGAGTTAGTTGAAAATACGGGATGAATACCTCCGGCAATTCTACTAAAGCGTGCCTGCGACACCTTTAGACTCCCAACACGGTGCAGTAACATCCAAGTTGGATCAATGCAACAAGGGGTCTACGAAAAGGGTAATGCGAAGTATGAAAGTGGATTGAGTGGATCTCGGGACTGGTGGTTGCTCAGGGCTGGTAGTAACTTGGATGGTGAGGGTGGAACAAGGGGGATGAATCAGTTTTGGGTATTGGTGTCTACTCGAGTAGAGTTTTATTGGAAGTGGGTGTCGAGCAATGAAACTGGTTCAATAAATGAAATAAAGCAGTCAGGCTGATTTCAATAGGGGAGTAAGGGTGAATATCTGGTTGTGAACTATTTGGTGAAGTCGTTTTTGAGGAAATGTCGAACGTCTATGGTAAAAGGTATCAGGTCAGGTATAATAAAAATGTTTGATCTGGTAACAAAATCAGAATATGAATGAGTTGAATTGAATGCTTTGAGGCCCGGATTGGGAAAACGGAATAACAACTGATACCATTTATTAACAATGATAACACAGGTGAGGAAACAATTTGGAAATAAGGATTGATATGGATTATTTCTAGGAAAGGAAAAGTATGTAAGGATTTGTCAGGATCATTACAAAATTACAAAATTACAAAATGCATTTGCATGTGATTTGTAGGTAGACCAGTAGTTACACAAGAACAGATGGTAAGAATGCGACTGTGTGCTCCAGATGTAATTATTTGCATAAGTATATTTAGTTTCTTCAATAAAGGTATCACTTATCTGAACATCTCTGTATTCCAATAAAAACCTATTTATCTTAGCTTATTTTGACATAATCAACTTGAATGGGAGCTGAAAGCTATTATTTTTATTTAAAATATCTATGTTATTATATATATATATATATATATATATATATATATATATTTGTAATGGCTGAATAATTAAAAAAATAAAAATAATTGTAATAATTAATTCTTTTAATAATCAAATTATACTGCACCGAACTAGCTCAAATTATTTCATATAGGGGATAGAGTTCAATAGCTTTTACGCTTATTTGTTGGCAAATAAAATAAACATAATTTAACCTTTGATGTAATTTTGATTGCGTTTAAATGTAATCGTGAAATCATGAAAATTTTTACCTTTAATATAAAGATGTTCTTTGTGAAATAAATTGCAAATTATCATAATTGGATGGTATATGAAACAGACCTTAGTTGAACCTACATAATCACGCATGCGTAGCGTCCTAAATGAATTAAAATTTAGCCTGTCAAAATGTCAATAAAAGATCTTAAATATGTAAGTTCAATTATGTTTTGTTTAAAATTAAAATTGAAAAGTTGATAATAACACTGGTTCATTTACCTTACAGATATTTATACCATGTTGTCGCACAAACATCTACACATATAATCAATAAATACATATATACAGAAAATCGAACGGATAATCAAAACGATTTATGGGTTATGATAATAAAATTTCACTCACATGTGTATCTGCATATACCCAAGATTTGGCTGGTTCCATATTAATGTCGTGGGTAGACTTCTTCCCATATGTAGCCGAGTCTGTTGTTCATAGTGGTGCTGCATAGATTTCCATACTTCATCCAAGTACACTTTGTTGAAGAACGACTTTTCTTGGTGGTAATTGTGATGTTACGCAAAATTGCTTATAAAGTTTCAATTAAGCACTGTGTTTTTAAATCGTATATTATTTATACGTTATTTTAGATGTTTACAAAATTTTTCGATTTTAAAATTATATTTTATGTTCACATAAATTTTAATTACTTTCACTTTTGTTTTAGATCCCGTTATGGAATTTAATTTGTTAATAACTATGCGTCGCTTCAAAAAAATAAACATCCAATGCAGAGAACTGATTAATTTTATTAACATAAAAAAAAACAAAAACACATCAACCGAAATATGTCCACGTAATCGAATCGAAACAAATTTATTATAATCGACAATTATATCGGTAACCTAACTTTTAAATTTAATCGTAGGTTAAAAACAATTGTAACTGAGGTCTCGACTCTTCACTGACCGCGTTTCAAAAATCCGATAATATTAACGTAACTTAAAACTTACATGTTGACACCAACACTATTAACACTTTTACTTGTTAGTCATAAAAATTAAAAAAAAAGCAAGAATTGTAAGAGTAGTAAGAGAGCGAGAAATCAGGAGCAATTCCTTTTATACTTTTCTGCTGGCTACCAAAATTTCAACTTTTTTTGTACCATACACACAAAGTATCTAAGCCTCTGATTGGTCTAAACAAAATTGTTAACTTAACTGAAATACAAATTATACTATAACTTTCTTAAAATAAGTCGGTTTTACTTTTTGAAAATAGATTCGGAATCAGGGCGAAATTCCGCATAAAACGATATCTCACAAGCCCTAGTTTGCTTCGACACTGTGCAATTTGACAATTTATAATCTAATTTTACTTATATCTAAAAAAACTCTATATTTTACACCTAAACTAATTACATATTCGTAATCTACACGAAAAACTGTATTAGAACACCTATACTTCCAATCATATAACTTAATTTTAACAGAAATTCCCTTTATCATATTAGAAATTTAGGTAGTTAACCCTATTTTTCTAATTTTATGTTCATATACCTTGTACATTGTAAATCACTTTATGAAAACGATGGAAACCTTTTATTAATTACTCTTATAATTTATTTTAAGCTTATATTATCCTACAAAAACTATAAATTTGCAAAATCCTTAAAATTAACATTTAACCTAATTTATTACAATTTTATACTCATAACTTGCGTTTACAACATCCAAATTACTTGAAATATCCCAATGTAGAAATGTTGTTCATGTTCTATTTAATGTTTACAACGCACTACCACTTCTGCACTTTTTGTACACTTTGTCTGTGAATTAAAACTTAGCCGTGTCCGTATCATAATCCTTTCTTAAAGTTTATATATTTCCTGCATTGTAACTAACTCGAAACATGTTCTACATATTATTATAAACCTACTTCATGTGATAAATATCTGTAAAGTTTCTAAATTGCATAAACAATTTGAATGAACTGTAAATTTATTGAAGTATGTTCTACAAACTTAATCGTACTCACAAATATCAGTCCTTCCGACCTTCCTCACATGCTCCTTATATAGCCCATTGCTTTTTATGAATAAACAAACTTGTGCAAATTCCACCAAACCTGTTTCGTTAAATCAAAACCAATTTATCTCACTCGTCTAATACTTTACTTATTAAAACGCAGTGTAAACATTCTCCAGTCTATCAAAATTTGCCCACTATAAAGAATATAAGCTGATTTACTCTTGCCCTGTATTAATCTTATCTCTAACCATCTCAATATATATATATATATATATATATATATATATATATATATATATATATATATATATATATATATATATATATATATGCATTCGTACATACAGGGTTTTTAAAAACGACCTGTCAATATTCAAGGGTGTGACTCCTGGGGTCATGTTAAGAAATAAATAAATATTGGTCCGAAACAGTTAGTTTAGAAGATACAGAGTGTCAAGGTTTTATTATTTTTCTAGTTTTTCTTAAATTACTCCTACAATTTTTAAGGTATCGATTTGATATTTGGAACGCTTATTACTTAGATCAATATTTGATACAATATTTTGATTATGTTGCCGATATTGAATATCTACAAAGTGATACATTTTGGGGGGTCAGGTTTACTTTCTGTCCCCTAAATGTTGTTTGGTTACGCGATTGATGACCAAGGATGTGTGTTCCTCATTAGATTTAGAAATTTTGTTGTCTTGCATTTTTTCGAGAAATGCATAGATTTCGAGATAAATGCGAAACTGTCATATAAAAAAACGGAAGTTCTGTCTCCTACCCTCGGAAATGTTAAGAAATAAATTCATGCTTTTTAATGTTTGGAAATAAACATTGGTCATTCTTGCAAATATTTAATTTTTTTTTTTTTTGAACTAGTAAAAATACTTACGATAATTTAAATGTATTCGCTATAACTGTATGTAATTTATTTGCTTGTATGCGCTGCATTTAATTCACTAATATTTTACAATTAAACTTATAATTTTTCTTCAAACGATTGTTGCACGTATTCTCATAAGGTAAATAGAAAATGTTTATCTATTTTTATACTGTTCGCTACACAAATTAAAACGAATCAAAAACATTTGAGCGTCTTTCCGTGTAAAAAACAAAATGAATTATTTAATTAAACGATTAATGCGCGTTTTTGTGAGGGTAGTTGTATTACGTTGGTTTTTATTTTTTATTCCGGAAAGTAAGCATGATCCGCCGAAATTTCACGAGCCAACAATACTAATACACAATATCTACGGGGTGATACATTTCCGAGGGTACGAGACAGAATGTCTGTTTTTTTATATCACAGTTTCACATTTATCTCGAAATCTATGCATTGCTCGAAAACATGCAAGAGACAACAAAGTTTCTAAATCGAATGAGGAACATACATCCTTAATCGCTGAAGATCAATGGCCTAATCAAACAACATTTGGGGGGCAGAAAGTGAACCTGACACCCCAAAATGTATCACACTGTAGATATTCAATGTCGGTAACATAATCAAAATATTGATCTCCTAAAGAGTAATAAGCGTTCCAAATGTCACATCGATATCTTAAAAATTGTAGGAGTAATTTAAGAAACACTAGAAAAATAATAAAACTTCGACACTAGGCAAGACCTACAAAAAAGTAAAGCAAGTAAGAAAAATGGCTGGAAATTTTTTTGAAGTTTGTGACACGGCCGAAAGGGGGTGTACCTGCTACGAAGAAACATAAAATTCGTGAATTGGGTGATGAGCTATAACTTTGAAGGTATCATTGGGTGATACCGCATCATTTTGCTTTTCGACATTTTCCCGTATCTCTCATAATAAAGGATGCGCGGCCAGTGCATTTTCCAATATTTACATTTTAATATCTCCTGAACCACACAACGGATTCGAATATTCTTAATCTCGTTTGAAAGAGCAACTTAGAGTCTTTTGAAAGGCGTTGTTTGTTGGAGCGTTTAGTTTTAAACAAATACACTAGAGGGCGTTTTCTGCAGCGATTACACATTCTTCAATTATAATCTTAAAATAAAGTTGGAATTGCATAAAAATTCTTTTATTCAAACACCTTGTATCATATGCAATTACACAACATGTTGCACGCACGCGGTTATTACCGAGTTGAATTTGTGTGCACATTGCATCATGGGTAAACAACGAAGAACATATAATTTCAATAAGTATATTTTGCTTTTTAATATAATATTGGATCAATACAAAATCAATGAATGGTTGTACTATTTGCAGACTGGTATATAATTTCCTTGAATCCTTTACAGATGTATACATAGGTGATGAGCAATAATCATCAACGTAACCTTGAATATTAATATAAGATTCATGAACTCTACATAAATATTTATCATTTTTCACTTGTTCCAATTTCCTTTATTGTAGTTCCATTATCCAAATCAGATGTAATTTGAGTTCCACGAAGTACACTGATCCAGCGGTGCTTGATCTGCAGCACAAGCTTATACAGGTATGATGAAAGAGATATTTAATCGACATTTTTTAATTTTATTTATATTGAAATAGTAACACCATGCTAACTTTGTTAAAATAATTTTATATTAAAAAAAAATAATTGGAAACATGATTTAACTTCGATTGTTTAACGATAACACATCACTCGTACAAATAATTGACGTTAACCTTACTTATTATGTATTTCAAAAATTTCAATTGTTTTAGTATCTGAATTATTTTAGGTTATACGAAACACACGATCAATGTTAAATCTGAACCCATGTACACATCGAGTAACATTCTTTCAGCTTGAAGGATTGATAGCGACTGTTTAAAAAATATAACAAAATGATATCATTTCTTTGCGTAACAACCAATTTGATTGGAGCAATTTTTCTGTACAAACATAACAGACCTTAATTCTGATTGGATAATCATACTTCTGAAATTTGCAAATGATTACTTTTACACATAACATTTTTATACGAGGACATATCTTAAAAATATGATTATTTTTGAAATCTACACAAAATTTCCTTTCCACCGATACCACATATGGCCTACTTACTTTTAAAATACTTAATTTATTTAAATTTCAATAATTATGCAGTTTTACATATATACGTTTACTATAAACTATAAACAGAAATGGATTCTATGACCCAAGAAATATAAGGATACATCAGTATCTAACACAATTACAGTTTATTGTGAAAATTTCCGTCTCAACCTCTGTGTTCGTACTTGACATAACCTGGTTTCTCAACACTTGCATTTGCATTTACAATGTTATTTTAAGTTGCAACACTTTTTCTTCGCACTAACATGTAAGTTATTTTCATAATAATTGTTTAATTTCACATTTTACACTTGTAAGTTCTATGAATCTATTCTAATTTCATCTTTTATTTTACAATTTAACATACATTTTACTTCACCTACATTAACTGATACGAATTATCTTCTTTTACTTTTAGAACAAGCAGATTACGCTACCAGAATAGGATTTCTTTATTCAAATGGATGACATGAATTTTGTATAGGCAATACATATTCTAACACTTTCTAAGATGATCGGGAACTACTAGCATGAATAATTCTGTTGTACAGCCGTGATTAAAATGTAACACATGTGAAACTTGAATTAAATAGTTTACAACATGCCGTATAATTACATATGTACTTAGTTTTATGTTAAGTTGAACTTATGCAACATGCGGTTTACATCTCAATAGATTCACTAACAAATGTATTTTTGTGCCTTCGTTCTATAATAGGGCATATACAGAGCGCAAATGCGTCCTGTTTACGCGGCAATAGTAGTGTTAAATTACAGTTGGTATTCGTTTTAGTGTCAGAACTGAAGGAATATTTGACATAATCGATACATGACATAATATAAGGGGCATACGACATAACACAAAGCCTAATCGCGTTACCGTGTACGTGTACGCATCCGTTATTATGTCCGTTCCTTGTAAACTACAAATTAAATCTAATAATTACTATAAAGTCAACAAATTGATAAGGTACCCACAAAATTCGAGTAATGAATAATTTCGCAATTGTATTTCTTAGGTTATATTGGTTACGGTCAGTTGTCAGTATTGCCAACTTAATTTCAACAGGTATGAAATTTTAAAAAGTACAACAATTTTGTTTGTTTATTTTAATAACAATCGTTGACGTCGGCACATAAATCTTGTGTATCACTCTGATATAAAATGGTTTGCGAATACTGATTAATTCACAGGCCTCTACGTGGTTTCGGCCTGCAAAGTTTACTCATACTCGCAAACACCGATTTTCTGGCCTTGTAATACAAATAACTATTTCTGCAATTGCGTGAATATACTTTAAAGAAAATTTTCGTTCATCGCTCATAGTTTATCTCAAACAGTAACAGGTTTAGTAAGGACCATAGTCGTTTCCACGATTTTTACCCAAGTATTATTTTTCGCACAATACTTTTATACTACATTTAAATACTCTTTATATTAGATTAGATTCTATTGAATTCGGTATCATACGATACCAAAAATGCATTATACATACGGTAACATCCAAAACCTACCTAGCGGCTCAAAATAATTTTACAGTATGTTCTACACATCCGGTATACTTTTTAGAGAATTACAGAACGTGAATTGAAAGAGTATTTTAATAGATATCACCATAATTAATTGTGCCACAATTTGTGATTCATAAAATTTCAAAAGTTAACGTTAACAGTTAAGTAAAGCTTAATCAATCAGTAGTAAGCAAACGTAAATATAATAAAAGTGTGAGACATATAGTTTATTAAAAAATGATGATTGTGAAAATAATGTTTTTCTTTTTATTTGCCATATTGGCTTATGAAGTCTGAAATGTATCCAAATGGAATAAACATGTATATGTTTAAAATCTAATTACTGTTGATTTATTGAGCTAGAAGCACATCTTTATAAATTAAAAAGAAAAAATAATATGTAAATCTTCTATATGTTTATTCAAATTTAGAAAGTTCTTCAAAGGTAGATAACCATTAGTAAGAAGCAGTACAATAATACATTTATATTCATTTAATATCGACCTTCTACTAGGTTCAGTGGAGAAATGGCAACATGAAGTTAGTTGCAGTAGTTTGTACACAATCACTTTATTTGTAGTTTAAGCTGTTAAAAAGATAATAAAAATGCAACAATGAAATGTTCGTAAACCTCGCGTTTATAGTAGATTAACAGATTAACTATGGATACAGTTTCTGAAATGGAATTTATAAGTATGTTTTCATTGTTTTGAGTGGTAAATGTACTAAACTTTAGCAATGCTAAACGACCGAACAATTAAGTTTAATAACCAGGAAAGAGAGACCTCGTCTTTAATAAACCACTTGCTTCTATTCGTTTGAGACAATCAGTGAATAAAAATTAAAAAAATGCATTTAAGGATTATATTGAACGTGAAAAAGCAATGTTTCAGGGTGATAATAAATACACTCCATCAACCTCCTGATAATTATGCATTTTTGTAGGTTTGCAAAAAAATTATATATCTATGTAAATATAAAGCGCAAAAGTAAAGTGGGTCAATGAATAAAATTCAACGAAGTGAAAGGATAACTCCATTGTTTGACAATTGGACATTCTCTAAATTTTAATAGTGGTTAGATTGATTATGTAAATTGCCGGAATTGTGAAAAGGAAAGCAATTATTAGGTGTTATATTCGTTATACTGTGACCACGTGCAATTTGGAGATAATATAACATACACCAAATTTTATTTTTTAATAGATTTGTGCAAAAGTTAAGTATTGTATGACGACCATAAAGTAGAAAACATGGAAAATCACAACTATCAATAGGATATAAGTCGTAGAAAGCAGTATTTGCTTTTTTCTGATTAACTTATATCTAGCTTTAGAGAAGTAAGTTGACATATTCGCAATTTAGGAGTATGTACTTATATAATTATAAACAGAAAGTAACATACTAAGGCCAATGTAATTTGGTTGACTAAACAGATATAAATGTATGTACTCTTAGAGCGGAATAGCTCAATAAATAATTATATCTCAAGTGAATTGACCCTTGTAACAAACAGATCGTTAGACAATATGAATTTGAAAGTTCACAATCCCGAAATGAATTAGTCTTGTGTGTTTAAATTATAGTAGTACAATGTTGTAAGCTGCTGTCACTCATTTTATTAAAAGTTTACTTTAATTTCCCTAGGTCTAACTCAACTGGTTTTTAAGTTCTATAAAAAGTCGTTCGGTGTTACTGGGGTTGACCACTAATGACAAGGTCTGTCCACACTTGCTTGGTTTATAAAATCTAAATATTTACACTTAATACTATTAACTAACATAAAACAAAATAAACAAAATAACAAAGTACTTCAGTAAAATAAACACAGATATTAGGAAGTACCAATAATCGGGACTTCTAGCCTCCCTTGGGATGTAGAGAGTTGGTCCAGAATCCTCTGGATGGGAGCCTTTTGTATATTGATTGGAGCGGATGTTATCAGGCCGCTTCACTTTTTAAGTTTTCTGTGAAAATACGGTTAGCGAGATGTTTATACACTCAGAAAGAACTGATCCTAATTTATATTGGGATATAACGAGATCTTATTTATGTTAAAAATAAAATTAAAATTGTAAAATCCGGACCTGTCGGGTAGCTGACAGCAGCAAAATGTTATATAGTTATTATATCTCTGTTTATAATAGTGGGCTAGGTCATGCGGTGATACGATGTTTCCCTACCTGCTTTTACGGTCAACAGAAAATCAATAACTTTAAAGGGAGTATTTTCGCTTTATGCGTTTTACAACGAATACGAGTTCAAATTGTATAAATGCAACTTCTATACATCTAACCTTTATGAAAGTGAATTTTAAACAAACTAAATAATATTTACAGGGTTTTTATTAACTGCCTATTTACCGTAGGTTACTAATTACGGTAGAATAATATATTTATAATTAGTCTAAGTAATTAGCGGAAGTTTTAGTAAAACAAAACTAGTAGTGTTTACTAGTGAGTAAACTCTTTGGAAATGAAAATGAATAGTTTCGTATTAGATTCTGGTTGTGAGCGCGATTAACCCATTAGCGCCCAGCGTCCTATTTATAGGACAGTGAGTTTTCGCATTTTTTTCGACCCTTTCTGGGTACCTCCGGGATCAACCAATCTTCAAGAATTAGTTGTTATTTGTCGCCTGAGGCAGTAACATTATCGCACATTGTTTGCACTCTTGCAACTGAAAACTGATTTAGTGTATTCGTGAAAATAATATCTTGTAAGTGTGTGATTTTTCTGTTTTTCCTAGAGGATCATGTTTCTTATAAAAAATATAAACTTGATTCAGTTATTACTCAATTTTTATCTGTGGTACTGTAAATCTTAGTGTTCTATAATAGGACGTTGCAGTAAATATTTATATTATTTTAGACGACATTTCACATGCAAGTTTTTATTTTACATTTGATTGTTCAAAGTCTAAAATGAGCAAATATGTGTTTAAAACACTGCAGGAAGCGAAGGATTATTGTTACTCCGAAGAAATTGAGGCAGACATATAAGCCCTACCGCCTGAAGTAAACAAGTTAACAGATGGAGAAGAATTTGGCAATGAATACATTGCCATGCCTCGTGTCAGCGACATTCCAGGAAGTACCGAAATTGACTATATCAATAATGAAGACGACATTACCGAAGAAGAAGCTGCAGAAAGCTTAGCTGACGACAAGGACGAAGACGATTTACCGTTAGCGACGTGGTTTCTAAAAGTGGCGCTTCAAATTCTCCTGGAAGTGCTCCCTCCTCTTCTATAGATAACCTGTTACCACCATAAAAAAAAAGAAAATAAGCAGAATTACTGTCATTACAACGAACTAGCAACACGTGACCCCAGAAAGCCAAGGTGACCTACCGCAAGATGTCCCTAACAGAAAACTTGATGCAGTGAAGGTAACTTTAGGAGAAGCAACACCTGTGGATATTTTCGAACAGTTCTTTGAAGAAAGTGTTTATAATATGATAGTGCAAGAAACTATGAGATAAGCAATCCAAAAAAATAAATACACTTTTCGTGTTACCACTGATGAAATCAGGCTACCGTACTTTACCAAGTGAAAGAGACTATAGGCTTGACGACGAGGATTTAGGAATACCACTTGTTCGTAATGCTATGAGTCGCAATGCGTATTTGGAAATAAAAGCTCTAATTCACTTTCAGGACAATTTTAAAG
This sequence comes from Vesta saturnalis, assembly GCA_036346205.1. Classification (NCBI taxonomy): domain Eukaryota; kingdom Metazoa; phylum Arthropoda; class Insecta; order Coleoptera; family Lampyridae; genus Vesta; species Vesta saturnalis. Next base: position 82,913 of record JARFJB010002381.1, on the reverse strand, counting down.
CCAGCGAAAATAAACACGATGCATCAGACCACTTCTTCAGATGGTGAATGCAAACTTTTATAGATGGGGAGTTTTTGACTCGAATTTATCTGTTGACGAAATGATTGTTCGATACTACGGACATCATTGCCTAAAACAATTTATTAGAACAAAGCCTATTCGGTTTGGCTACAAAGTGTGGGCCATCTGCGGAATAGACGGTTACTGTTTCAATATGTCGCTCTATTGTGGAAGTAACGAAACCGATCCTTTTGGAACCAAAGTAGTGAAAAAAATGCTATGTGTGACTGACGAGCCTAACAGTTACTGTGTGCATTTTGACAATTTTTTTAGTAGCCACGGATTGCTTTGTACTCTGAAGAACTTGGGATTTCGAGCAGCCGGTACAATAATCAAACCCAAAAATGTCCCCTAAAGCCGACTAAAGAACTTGAGAAGAACGGACGGGGTGCATACGATTTTCAGTTTGACAAAAAAAAATGAAATTTTTATCGTGAAGTGGAACGACAATAAATGTATGACACTAGCTACAAATTTTAACACTATTGAACCACTTTATTGTGCTCCCGGATGGAATAAAAAAAAAGAGCACGTTGCGTTCCTCAACCACGGGTTATTTATAATTATAATCGATTTATGGGAGATGTAGACTGGCTGGCTTCTGGAAAAACACGGTATTGCAGTGAGACGAAAAAAGTGGTATTGGTGCCTTGTGACCCGAATTATTGATATGGCTGTCGTAAATGCGTTTCTTTTATATCGAAAGATTCATGGCAAACAATCAATGTCTATAAAAAATTTTAGAAGGTCTCTTGCAGTAGAGTATCTGAAAATTGGACACGGCAAACGAGTCCTGAAAGGTAGACCGTTTAGTTTTCCCTCTACATCTAAATCGAATGTTTCGGATAACGTAAGGTATGATAATCGAGGTCACTTCCTAGAAAAACGTGAAAAGCAACGGCGCTGTCAATACACAAATTGCATCGGTAAAGCGAAAACTTTTTGCAGTAAGTGCAACGTTACGTTGTGTACGCCTTGTTTTCTGAAATACCACAGAAAACCATAATTGAACAGTTTTCATTTGTTTTTGCATTTTGAATTTTTGTTTGCCAATCTTCTTTTTATTGTTTATTATAATAATAATTACTTATGTCTAATGATTTGATGAAAAATAAACTATTTAGCTATTCTTTTAAATTTCACTATTTGTGTTCATATGCTCCCACCGTCCTATTTATAGGACCGCATTTTTTTTAAACTAGGGCGTAATTTTAATTTCAGCGCTATTACATTTTGGAGGTTCCTAGTAGTAACGTCTCAACTTTTACGCAAATCTCAAAAAAAATTAATTTGGGCGTGATTGGGTTAAGGTAGTTGCCGCTTAGTAGCTCTTTGCGCTTTTGGTTGCGATAGCGTCAATAGTAGCCACCTGGGGTATCTCTAACTCGGAGCCGGTTTTAATAGTAACAGTGATAAGGTATTTAAACTTTCCAGAATGATTTAGTTTAAAGTTTTTTAGGTACAGGATAAATTAAACGTCTTCAGGTATGGTAGACTTGAAGAAGAGTTTCTCCTTCAAGTCTGGGTTATCGCGATAAGCAGCCAGGATCGGATGCAAATTCACGACCGTTAAGTAAAGTTTTTTCTTAGCCTGGAAACGACGTAAGACCTTTCAACCTTCGGGATCATTCGGTCATCAGCACTGTTAAAGAAACAGGCTGACGGCATTTAACACAGATGTTAAATGAGGATGTTGCTTATCCCCGCTGTATCTCACGATAAGTGAGCGGGTAGTAAAGCGGTTTATTACGTTTAGCGGGATTGAAATGTAGTACTCACTGTTATGTACGGAGTTCGTAATTCACGAAACTGGGTTACCGAAACATGGTCTAATTGCGTGCGGCTTGTTGCTTTCAATCTGTCGGTTTTATGAACTTCGGTTCTTATTTATTTTTCCTAGTGTAGGCGTGTTTGTGTGAGTCGGTGTGTAGGTGGAATATCAGTTACAAGAATCTGGACAAATACCCGTTGCGCTGTTTAATTGGCAGAATTTAGGCGAGAACCTTTCCATCCAACGGGGTAAGTGAGAGACTACATCGGGTGTTTTGTCCGACGTGAAGACTTTGACTGGTGCAAGTGTGGTGTTGTATGTTTAACTTACATGCAGGTGACCACAGATTGAGGCAGTAATAAACCCTGGTGTGTAAGATACGTTCAGGCTGGCGGTGTCGAGTTGTCTCGACAGAATGCAGGTGAAAGGAACGAAACGAATTAGAAAGATATGCTGAATTGGATAAGATAGCTCCATCTGGGCTTTCGAAGGAGACTCAGCGGAATGAGAGTGAACAGGAACAGGCCTGAGTCTCCAAAGCGATACGGGGGAATAAGAGCGTCTCGCGGTTTTATTTAGAATCCGCGGAGGGGGTAGACGACTTCTGGTCGGGCTTCTAATGTCGTTATTGGTGGATAGACTGGCGGGGACTCTCAAAGTTTTCGAAAATCACGTCGTAGCGGATATAAATTAATTATTTGATGATTTCTGTAAATTTGAAGCAGGATAATTAGCAAATGATTAATTCAATATAAACTTGGTAACGGCGGCAATGTGTTAAGTAATACGAAAACGTACCCCCGAAAAATAAACATTTTCAAAAAAATTCTAAAACACGCTGATTTTTATATTAAGAGGGACCAATTTTTATACAAAAATTGGTAAGAAGGGTTTTCCAATACCTACACAACCGCATTTCTTCTTAATTCAATGAGAAATTGCGTCTTAAGGCTAAAAAATGAACTAAACACAAAGTGATAACAGAAAAAAACACTAGAATAAGTCAAAATAATCTAATTCGCCACGGTATAATATCAAACGCAAAGTAGATCATCCAGTTCGGAACAATCCTATCATAGTTGCAGTTTTGGATCATGTGCAAATGAATCCCATCCAGATCAATCCTATAAGAAACTAATTGTAAGCTTCTTCTGTTTCACGTTCTAATGCTCTTAGAGTATTAAAAACATAAATTTCATCCATACACAATGACACTAGTTCAAAAGTTGAACGAAGACGATCCGAATCGACGCTTGCAGTTTTGCGAACTTTTTAGCCAAAAACTGATCAATAATCAAAATTTGGTTTTTTGGTATCTCTTTTTTGGACGGGAGCCCCATTATGTGAAATGGTAGAGTGAACCCTCATAATTGTCGTTATTGGAGTGAAACCAATCCTCATTGGTTTAGGGAAGATCATGCACAATAGTCTCGAAAGCTCATTGAGTGGAAATTTTGAGAGATCATACTATGAGACCACATTTGATTGATGGCAACCTGAATGGAGCAAAATACATGAAATTATTAGAAAGTAGCATTGATCCTTCGATATCGAAAATTTTAGAAAACGATGGTAACCTTTCAGAAGATACGATAAGTTTTCATTAACGTGGTTTTATTGTAGTGTTCGGCTCGAAAGCTTTAGAATGAGCGTTTTCCCGTGGGATGGATTGGTGTCAGAGGTACGATGGAATGTCCGAATAGCTGTTCAAATTTAAATCCCCATGATTGTTCTCCTAAGGTCATATGATATCAACCGCTAACGATATACTTGAAAATAGGCAAGAATTGCAACAAAGAAATATCGTCGAATGCCGGCGAATAATTCCTGAGGTCTTGAGGAATGTAGATCTGGATTAATATCCAGACTTTGTCATTATATGGAAATTGACGGTCATTTTGAACAATACGTTCGATAGCTTAAATGTTTTTGTGCTTTTATCATTTTATTACCTTTTTATTTGAGCAATACATTTGATAGTTTAAACGTTTCTGTATTTTTGTAATTTATTAATTATTTAATCGAATTAAAAAAAGAAAATACGTTTGTATAAGTACTGAAAAGCCCATCCAAATTAGAGAAAGCGAAAATATGAGGTGTAGAACAACATCCGACCTTCCAACCTACAAAGTGGTTATTAAAAGATTTTTTTTGTAATCCGTTCATAAGAGAATTGGCCCCATTGTAAAAACAACAACAATAATATATGTCAAATGGACGTTTGAACATACATATCAGATAGATGTTAATAAACATGTAAATGCTAAATTAAAAAAAAATTCTATAGTCGCCCGCTTGTATAATCAAGTTTTTAATAATTATTTAAGCTGTAATCAAAAGTATGTGATGCAAACAGGGAAGCTGAAGCGTCCGAGAAGGGACATGAAAAAAACCAAATATGAATGCAAAAATAAATAACAATGTTACAAATGTGCCAAACACAGAAGATGGGCTTCCCACCCCAAAACTCAATAAAAAGCTACGAATAGGAACTTGGAATGTAAGAACGATGAATAGTGATGAAAAAGTAGATAATTTGTTAAACGAAATGAAAAAATACAAAATAGGTGTAGGATTGGCAGAAAGGAGATGGTTACAAGTAGTACAAATCCAAATGGAAGATCACAGAATTGTATACTCTGGTGGAGAGAAAAAACGAAGAGGTGTTGGATTTGCTATGAGAAAAGCAACTAAAAACTACATCAGAGATTAATAACATAAATGATCCAAAAATAACCATTAAACTTCAGGCTGTATCTGTACATATTCTCATCATTCAGATTTACATACCAACCAGTTAGGCTTCTGAAGATTAACTTGATGAGACGTACACGTAATACACGAAATGAGACAAATAGCTGTATAGCAATGGATGATTTGAACAGTTTAGTAGGAGATCAAATCCATGGAAAGACTGTTGGAAGATTTGGATTAGGGAAACAAAAGGAAGGCGGTAATAATATACACGTCGTTTAAACTAACAGCACGTAGACTATACACATGGAAAACCCCACGTGGGAAAGAAAGATACGAAATTGATTATTTATTAGTAAACAAAAGATTTAGAAATGGAGTCAAAAATATTAAGACACTTCCAGGAGCTGATTTCACCTCTGATCATAATTTATTAGCAGGAGATGCGAAAATAAAGTTAAAAAGATGAAGAAGTTCGGTCAAAAAGTAACCAAATGAGATGTTGCAAAAATAAAAGAAAATAAAGAAAAACTAGAAGTCAAATTAGAAGACAAAATTAAAAGTGAAGTGAAGAAAATATAATTAACTCTGACAGAGAAGAAAGAAATTCAGAAAAAATTTGGAAATACTTGAAAACAAAAATATTAGATATACTAAAGGCATAAATGAAAAGAATAAGCCGTTTTATTAGTAATAGAAAGTTCCATGAGTTCCAGAAGGGAGTAAACAGACAAGGGAGTTAAAACAGGATTAGCCATAAACAAAGCCACAGATAAATCAAAACAAAAACTTAAGTATCTAGTAAATAGTGTTTCAGAAAACAAAAAGAGAATCAAATTTTACGTTACCTGAAATTTTGTTTTACTCAATAACACATAATCTCGAATATTAGTTTAGAAAACGAGATTTTGAATAAACATTACCGAAATTAATTCTGTAGAAAGTAGTAACACATCAACGTAATTGTTAACAGTAAACGTTATTGTTTACTCAACGCAATAGCTTCATGTGAAGCTATCTGTATTTAAGCTTAATAATAATAAAGAAAAATAATAGCTCATCGAACGAAGTCTCTATCCTCATGAAAAATAAATACTTAGTCAGATGTGAAATAGAATCTACGTTAAAGTTATTTAAGCGTAGATCTAACTGAAGGTGAGTTACCAACGGTAGGTTTGAAACGGAGTGGTACAAGAGCCACTGAATATTTTGTTAACGTAAACTTGTAAATAACCTTTAAAATCAGTGTACAAATCCTAAAGTTCTATAAGTATACTTCTTAGGTCCTATAAGTACTTCTACAGCCAAGGCTATAAATTTTAGCTACTTAATAATTTGGGTAATAACAAGAAGATTAGGTGCCTTTTGCTCAATCGTAGATTAAAGTGGGCCAGGTTCTTAAAATTATCGATTTGCGTTATTAAGCAAAAATATTTACATGTACCTAGATATGTTCGCTTTAAAATCGAGGTTGCTTCTTCCTGAAAATAATTATTAAACACTCGGACGCGAACTTGTTTTTAAATATGGAATAAACAAGTAAACCGTTATACAATAAAAGTTAAAAGAAAATTTCTACAATAGCAAAGTTTTTTACACAACCTATAATTAATTATAAACAGAAATACTTGAAGCTAATGTTAGTAACGTTAAAAACTATGAATAATTATTAATGTTGTGAGTAATTAGTGGAATCAGAATACTTTTTTCTTGGACATATTGTAGATGACGGAATGAAGGCATGTTGTCAGCGATTTTGGAAGATTGATGCGTAATATTACTTCAGGTTAAAATAAATCTGGATCTTGTATCCTTTATAATTTCCAAATGACTAAATTTGCAAGATGAAAGAGTTTTAGAATACCACTTCCCATTAACGCAGGTGATTATCTCACTCTTGATTAATAAAAAATGTGCCATAACATTTATAGCACTTTTAATAAAAATTATTTAACAGCAAAAATGGATGCTACATCCACCTTAAAAAATATCGTCAATCAAAAACGACGCTAAGGTCTTTGCGCATGAACATGTCTGAAACTCGAATGTGCGAACTAGATATGCAACACACGCTGCACGAAATGCACGTTAAGTTGCCTAAATAAACGTAAATTTTATTACAAACGTAAAAAGCTTGTTACAAGCTGCCAGTTAAGGCGAATAAGAAGAGGAATGACATTTACACGGATTAATCTACAAAAAGAAACAGTTAGGACACACAGTTTATAGAAAATCCCCAAACACCAACAGGTATCTCATTATATTGCCATTTTCAAGTTTGCTCATTAACAAAAATATCTTGTGTGGAATGACACATGACCCCCCAATCAGAGTTGAAAAAAAGAAATGAAATAAACGTCGTAAAAACAACAATAATGATTTATGTCAGAATAATAGACATTTATAGACCGTCTCAAGGTAACAAGACAGTACAGGTCTTTTTGAATGAATAAAATCAGGTTTTAACAATCACAAGATTCGTCAAATTTAGTGGATTTGATAGCGGGTAAAAATAAATAAAACGAATATGTGTTTCACGGAAATTAAGCAAAGAATGTTTAATTATGTATTTATAATATCCTGAATGTCGATCTTTGATAACACTAAAATTAATTTAAATGAAATTTTTGAAGCCTTTGCTGCATTACAATTCTATAAATGCTAAAATTCAGCAGTGTTTACCACAATGTTTAAATCAAATACATGTATTACCCTAATGGGTTATTAATTTATTTTGCATTAGAAACTAGTTATGAATCACTCAAACTTTTGGAAGTACAAATTTGTTAACCTCATTATGCTTTTAATTAACAACTAGTTTGATGCATAAAGCAAACGTTAAACCAAAGACTTAATTTTATTAACAATCATGTTTAATTCTCGCAAGTAAATAAGTAAATTCTGATGTACAATAAATTATTTCACCCGTTGCGTAGAACTAGCGACGTCGGAGCGAAATTCCCATAAGGAAAGCAATGCCTACCCTCTCCACGCTGCCTTGTCACCCTAAGACGCACTATAGATAACAAAGCTGTCCACCTGTCAAAAATCTTATTTAATTTTTAAGGCGTACTTGGTTATGCATTAAGAAATTTTAAGAAAAGACTTATGTAAAATACCGCAATTTTTAAATGTTTACACAGTTCTTTTAAAGTTCATCGGTGTTTCACATCTTGAAGAAACTTTAACGAATGCTTTGCCGCCAAATTATGAGGCAAATAAAAAGATTGCATATAATATAACTTATTTATAATTTTATTATCTAAACGTTGGAGATATTATATCTTTCAAATATCACAAATACTTGACAAAAATTGCGCCAAATCCACTCTCCTCTCCGCCGCTCGGTCTAATCAGGTCTAAAACAAACACGTACACACACATACGCACCCACACGCACGCACACACACACACACACACACACACACACACACACATCCACATACACACACGCACTTGCACATGAACAGTCACGCACACATTCATGCACACGAACACACACACACACACACACACACACACACACACACACACACACACACACACACACACACACACACACACACACACACACACACACACACACACATACAACCACATACACACACACGAGCGCGCACGAACACATACACGCATCATGGCATCACAGCCAGACTTTGTCAAGTGTCGTAGGGTGCTGTCGTAATTACCTGATTTAGCGATAGTGAAAAAATTTCCATTGCATAAATTTCTGTACCTATATATATATATATATATATATATATATATATATATATATATATATATATATATATGTCCAGAAACTCTCGACAAACGAAGACCGCAAACCTCTAACCCAATACACCTAGTTTAAAAAGTCTTCCTAAGGGAGCTACAGCTCTTTCAATATGTCGCTTTTGTAATGAAATGCGTCTATTTAGCCAAAATGATGTAGATTTTCTTTGCGTAAAACATTTTTAAATTGTGGGTTACATGGTCAGCTAATTTCAAGATTTTCCACAACTAGTAAATTTTTCAGCGTATCCACGTTTGGCTGACCGAGCGGTACAATTTATGTCGCAATAACCTTAATGCATGTCGGCGTATTCCACATTACCAAAGAAAACCATTTTTGTGGAATTAAATTGTGTTTGAATGTTCCCTTGGGAAATATTTTCAGACTGGGTGAATTAAATGAAATATTCTGAAAATTATCTGAGGAGTTTCCGACCTTCTCAAAAGAGTGTCTGGACATCCTACATATGGAGTTTGGTATGTAATAGTATTTACCTAAATGAATAATGCAAAAAGTCTCATGCGATCAAGAAATACGGGTTTTGAATCAGTCCTAATAATTACTTATTCTGTAATAAACAATGTATTCAAAATTTTTTGAAAACGATTATACGTTTCGCTGCGTGCTGCAATTAATTGTATCTTGTGCTAACCACCTACTTTTGCATGTTTACCAGGCATGTTCATTGGTCCTTTCAATTACACTTTCCGATCTCTTGTCATTATGAAAATAGATCCAATAACAAACAAACGAGTGTTAACAATTTCCATAAATGCAGAAAATCTGTATTATTTGTTGTATTAAAAAATGATAATAGTATGTTTGGACTTCGCGTGTAACACATACGGTGAGATTGTGCACTGTGTCGCATTTTAGTTGAAATTGTAGGGTATCTCGTTAGCGGGAAAGGATAGAAAGATGCGGTTTTTGCGAGCCTGTTCTACTTTTTCGTGAAACGAGAGATGTCACAAACAGAATTGTCATAGTCCTATTAGTATTTGAGATACAAGGGGAAATTCAATTTGCACATTTTAAGCATCCCTCGTAACAGCTTTTCCTTGTAATTTATCGAAATGTAGAAAAGTGGCTTTTATACCGAATTTTCCGTAGAATTTAGTGGCATGCATAGTTTTCCCCACAAAAAGTCAGTTTCTTCGCAATAAACCAAAGTTTTGTTTTTTTAAATGGAACACCCTATATATTTTTTTATTATATAATAGAGCTTACTCTTAGATTTCAAAAGATATATATTGTTTGGAACTTATTTTGCAGTATTAACTTCAAAAATGAATGTTACGTTAATTTATCGTTTTGATGATATAGTTGGCTATGAAAAAATAAGGTTAAGGATTAGGAAGTGTCATGAAAAAACACAAAATTAAAAACTAAACATAATACCTACAACTTTACAAGCCTAATATAAATTACTAAAAGAGTTGTTCGAACTGATGACCATTCTGTCTTATACATGCTTCACACACTCTTCCAATTCGTTCTGTAGCATTAAGCACAATAATAGGGTTGTAAATATCTGAAAGCTTCTCTTACTGCATTCGTCAAACGTTCAATGTTATCATATGGAGTTTGGTACATTTTATTTTGAAAGTAACCCCATAAAAAGAAATCTAAGACCGACAAGTGCGGAGACCGAGGAAGCCATCTTATCGGCCCATTAGTGCCAATCCATCTATTACCAAAATTGTTTTCCAAAAACGGGCGTATAATTTGCGTATTGTGAGATGGGGCTCCATCCTGTTGGAAATGAGTTTGGTTCAAGCAAGCTAAAGAAATATCATCCAATAATTCAGGCACAACCATTTCTAAAATGATCTTTCTTGTTTTTGGGGGAATATTTGGTGTTGATTTTCTTGAGACCAGAATCTGCTATTGTGCCTGTTGAATTGATAAAATGTGCCTCGTCTGACCATATGACATTTCTTCCCATGTTGGGTACTATATTTAACATATTTAAGTACCAACTGCAAAATATTAACCTACGTTCAGCGTCACCAAGATGTAGATGTTGAACAAGCCTTCATATATATTATTTGGATTCTTGTTTTCGAAACTCCAATACTACTTTCTATAGTTCTGCAAGAACTTATAGCATTACCCTCCACACTGGCTAAAACGGTAACCTTATCACCATCTCGATTTCTTTATTATATTTTCTTTGACCTGGGTTTAGAAAATGTTCCATAATTAATTAAATTTTTTTTGATAAAATGTGATTTTACTAGGTTGTCTCCGTACTGGAAACCTACATAGATGTAAAGTTACTTAATTATCAAAATTAATACCAAGGAAACTATATTTATCTGTCAAAATACAAATTTATTGCTGCGCAGGCGTTTTTATTACTCTGACCTAAGCAAATCAGCATATCATATTTTTCAAAGTTTTCAAAATTGTGATTTTCTAACATATTTTGCACAATTAACAAACAATATGATTGTTGCACAAAAATAATTTTAATCAGATTTGTCAGGTCAATTAATTTTAGAATCGGCCTAGGCCCAATCTACTTACAAATTTAAATATAAAGTACTCTTTATAAGTTTTATTGCCATTAATATCTTTTTCTGAAGCTGTAAGATGCATTTTCCCAATTAAAAAAAAATTTGCCAGTTTGAATATGTTTCAAAAACTATTGTACCTAATTTTCATAATTTCTTGTTATTATTTTTGCATTTCTGCGTAAAAGTCCTTAGATTTATTATAATCGCGTATTTGCATATTTATAACTATAATAAGGCAGTAAGAATATAGTAGCCCTTTTTGAATACTCAAATATATCTTTTGTTTGTTATAATTTATTACAATCTCGTATTTACATAATTATAATTATAAGTATTGGTACCTCTGAAACTGTTTATGTAGCTATCATGCAGACTTTGCTTCAACACCTACTTCAACCTCTTCCAGAAGATAAACAACTTCAGTGTATTCGTCGCAATCTCACTCAGTTTCACCAAACAGCCGAAGCTTTAACCGAAATCACATCTATCTTACAACTTCTCTCATTTGGCAAAAAATTGGAACACAACAAACATAGTATAGAAATCATTAAACCACTTCCTTCTAGAACTTACAAACTGTTCCAACGTGGTCTTGCATATGTTGAATCTGGTTACGACTCTTCAGATTCTTTGGATCATTCTCAGGGACATTCTGTTCATGTAATTTCTCCTATAAACTCCTCCAAACCTACCTGTAAACCTTTACGTTGTTGGAATTGCACATCATCTCCCTCCGCAATATCCAGAGCCTCAACGGCGTCACTGTTACGGTTGTGGAAAGTCGGGAAGAACTAAACCAAAATGTCCAGTTTGTTCTCCACATTCGGGAAACTAATGTCTGAGTTCTCTAACCGAGAAGAGGAATCCAGTATTTCTTTAATCTCAGAAACTCCTTTTGCTGGTTTAGACGATAAACTATTGTTTTTGTTGGATTTAGTTTTTGCAGGTGTCAGAAATGACGAACGTCCTTACCTTAAACTGTCCATATTTGGCCATACCACTAAAGGTTTTTTAGATAGCGATTCCTCCCGTACAATTCTTGATGGTCCTGGTTGGCAAGTCCTCCAGCGCCTAAACCTGCCTTTATATCCCTTAAATATTTCTTCATGTGTTCTCGCTAATGGTAGTAAATGTCACATTTTGAGCCAACTTTGTTGCCAACTACTGTAGAATTAAAACCTTGGTAGTTCCAGAAGTATCTCAATAGCTAATTCTTGGTATCGGCTTTTGGAAGTCTATTAACTTTGTGCCAGATTTCCGTCATGGCCAATGGTTTTTAGATACTTGTACTCTTGTTACCATCTCCTCTGATCATTTGAACTCAATTTCTGAGTTATCTCTTGTCCAACAAACTGATCTTCAGTTTCTACTTGATACAGCTTTTCTAAAATTCTCCTCTTCTCTTGGCTGTACTTCTCGTTGAACATCACATCACTACTAATGCTGAACCCAACAACTACCCTCTCTCTCCTGCGTTGCCACAAATTGCTAATAAATAATTAGATGAAATGTTAGCTTTGGGTGTTGTAGATACCTCTACTAGCCCCTGGTCTGGTCCTCTAGTTCTCGTAAAAAAGGATGACAGCTATCGTTTCTGTATTAATTTTCGATTAGTCAATGAAGTAACTCAGAAAGATGGGTAACCCCTTCCTTGCATTTCTTCAATTTTAGATCGTCTCCTTTTATCATTTAAACGGATGCCTCCGATTTTGGTGTCGGTGCTGTGCTCACCCAAAAAAACCCAAGGTGAGAGAATAATAAGCTATATCAGTAGATCACTAACTAAAGCGGAACGGCACTACTCCACTACCGAGAAAGAGTGCCTATCTGTCTGATTTGCCATACAGAAATTTAGACTATACGTCGAAGGGTGATCGCCGTGATCAATGATCATCACTCTTTGGTTTGGCTCAACAAATTACAGAATCCTTCTGGTCGCTTAGCAACATGGACAATTCGACTGTAACAATTTAATTTCACTATTATTTACCGCAAAGGTAAAGCGCATGTTGTACCTGATACCCTTTCTCGTTCTGTCTCTTAAATAGATAGTATATCTGCTAATTCCAATTCTCGTTCTTCCTTCATAACTCGCCTAATTATAGATTCCTGGTATCTTAAATTAGTGTCTCGTGTTATTTCTTCCCTCTTGGCTGGTTAAATAGAACCTACTACATAAATGAACTAAATCCTCTCATTTTACTTCTGATTCATTATTAGGCGACTGGAAAAGGGTCGTCCCTAAGGATCAGCGACGCAGGATAATTCACGACAATCACGATAGACCTACTTCTGGCCATGGTGGAGTATCGAAAACTGTGGCTCGTATATCTTTAGTTTACTACTGCCTGCCACCTACCCCGGTTATAAGAATAAAAAGCACCACCTGCACTTTTCGCTCCTTGAGCTACTCCTTCTGTACCTTGGGAAGTTTTGTGTTGTGATATTGTCGGACTCCTCGCTAGATCCTCTAAAGGTCACTCCATTATCCTCGTGACCGATTACTTCACAGAGTTCTGCTTTTTCTTTCCTCTTCGTATTACTACTGCCAGCTCCGTTTCTCTTTCCGTGGAAGATCATATATTTTTAAGGATTGGTACCCCTCAATATCTAATTACCGAAAATGCTGTATAATTTCACTGCAAATAATTTAATCGCTTTTGTGCTCAATATTGTACTACTATCTTATACACCTTAGATATCACCCCCAAGTGAACCCCTCCGAACGGATTAACCGAGTACTGAAAACCATGTTGGTCTCTTATGTTAAATAAAACCACTGTTCCGGGGATATTAACCTCGCTAAAATTGGTTGTGCGATTAGAACTCAAAACCTCCCTGGAACTTGAACTTGAAGATCGGGACAGTAAATCTGCGGGAGTTTGGCACCTAAAAGATCTAAAACCTGATCACACGGCTTCTAATTTTGATTCTGCCTCTTCTGACTCCGAAACCTCAGTTCCTCTCCCATCCTCTTCGGACAAATATCTTCGACCGCGTAAACGACATATGTTTTCTTCTTACCTTTTCTTTCTCTTTATTTGTTCTTATTCTCCTACCCCCTTCATCTTGCTGGGGGAATTTGTAACAAAAGTTTTAACTATTCATTTCATTTGGATTGAATTTTATATTTTGTATTAACCTTAATGTTACACAATTAAATATGCATTGAAGTACTGTTGGTTGCCTATACTTTGCTATAAAACACCTCTTATTTTTACAATGGTTTCTTCAACAATTTATAATCTCTTACATTTGGCTATATAAAATTTCTAATCTCTTCATTTTAACACATATTTGGCTAGTTTATAGATAACACTCTTTCTTTTTACATAAACGTTTTTTAATTGAGTTAACTTTGGTTAATTGTTTCACGAAGAAAATAAAGTTTCTACTCGAGAGTGCTGAGTATTTATTGTTTTCTTCGCATATTGCAGTTTTAAGAGTATACCATTCATACAGGGTTTCACAAACAGCTCGCCTTCCACCTTAAAGGTATGTAAATGTGGCTTTTTCTAATTATTGATTTAAATTTTCCTCTGGGACTTCCCTTTAAAATTTCCGTTGACCTCGCAGTTGCACTTCCAGTTATTTTTGTCCTGGTTACTGTCTTTACTGTTCCATATTTTTTTACACAACGGAAAGAAGTTTGAGAGTATATTATCTGTACTTGAATGTATTATAACTTATCTAGAAATTCCATCTTAATACATCTTTGGTTCGTAGAAAAATAACTTTAGTAGAAAGAGTATAATACATCATCGTAGAAATCAACAAACAGATCAGACGTTTTTAATCATAATCTTCACACCTGTAACCTTAGTTCCTTTCTGCTCCTTTCTTTAATACTAAAATAAGAAAAACTACTAGAATAACTCCTTGCTTCCATTAAAATATTATTTACCAATAACCTTATCTGAAATCCCATTTTCCACTTTCCTTCTCTTACTTTTTCATTAGATATTTAGTTTAATTTTTGTGTAAATCCTTCTTTTAAGGACGACCGATTTGTAAACAGCTGTCCGCCATATTTTTATCTTTTAATGTTTGTGACGTATTAACTATCAAACAAATCTGCGCACAGTAGTTTAGCTTTAGATATTTTCCATATGTTTTTTAATTTGATATTGGTAAGTGATTAAATTTTATTTTTTTTTCAACAATTTTTTAAATAAAATTTTTGTTAACAAGTATTCTGAATTATCATTTAGCATATTAACTTTTTACGATTAAAATATAAATCCTGCTTTACTTTAGAAAGGCCTCTCGAAATTAAACAGGTTTCTATTTATCTTTAATTATAATTTACTATAAAATTATCTTTTTGAACTTTTAACGTTTTACGAAATAATTTTGTTTAAATTTGTGTTGTCGATATTTTCTTTTTATTTTGTTTTCCTTAAGTTTTTAAATTAGCTAACGTATCTACATTATACGTTTATAAATTTACTTTTTGTTTAATTGCGTACTTACCTTATTTTGGACGTTAATTGTCAATTTATTGGTCTTTTGTTAGAATTTAATTATTTTTTAAACACGCTTTATTTTAAATGTATGCTTTTTAAGTGATTTAATAATTATTGGTTTTGTTTTATCCCACAACCTTATTAGTTTTTCCTGTCTATTTTCCTATGGTTATCTACTCGCCTCTTTCTGATATCGTTTTTAGGAGCTGGGATAACTGTAAGTTCTTCTTTTGGGGAGCGACTCCTGGCGCCATTTTTATCTCTACGTGAACTTTCTTGACCCTGCCCGAACTGTCTGACGCCGGCGATCTCCTTTTTCTCCGTTTTTTTTCTCTCTGCTTCCCGTTTCTGCACGTAACAAGCTTTATGGGAGACGTTATCTTGACCATGATTTGATCCTACAAAATCATGATTTATGTTATCAGCGCACATTGCCATTACTTTTGTTGTTAATTAGTACTTGGTAGCCGTTTTAATAATACATTAGGATGTACCGCTGCAGCTTCACCTACAAGATTTTAAACTTCCAAAGTTTTACTGAATGCCCTTGTTTTTCATAAAATGAGTATAGAAAAAATTTTTACGCTCCCGCGATTGGAACAACTTGTATAGATTGTTACAAAATTAACCGTTCCAAGATCATTTCATATGTAGCTTAATAATTCTTTTTGTAAAATGTTACACATAATACTTTTAGATTTGTATGTAGCACATGCACATTTTTGTTGAAAGCAGCTTTTTATTAGCTTAATTGTACAGTCCATAGAACGAAAGGACTTATTGTCCATCACGTTGTAGTACGACCACCTACATTCTGTCGTAGCTAGCTTTTGTTCTTCATTTCGAAATGTGTCCTTACCAAAAAATACGACACTTTGGTAGTACTAGAAACAGCAATATCTGTCCTTTTGGGTTTAAGTGTTGATATCCGCCTTTCAATCTTGTGCAAGTGAAAAATGTGCAGAACGTTTTAAGCACTTTACATCACTACCTGAGGTTCTCTTTTTAATAAAGGTATATTCAATTTACAAATCTCTATTAAATGCAAACTTTATTTTTGGTATTTACTGATTTTCTACCGTCCTAGATACACTATAAGAATTATTTATTTAAAAACAGTTATTTATTGACTTAACTTAACTAACGAACTACTTACAATATATATTTATTTACACCGTTGTAAGTAAATTATTTTCGCGCTAGTTTTGATACTTAATAAAGCTTCATAAGCGGGATTGCGCGCCATTTATTATTATAATAAATCGACAAAAGTGCTAAAATGGTCTCGTAAATCGTAGAACTTGTGCCATCATTTTATTGTGTTTTATCTGATGGTTATCCTTTTGGTACTAACTAAAAACAAGACCAAAAAGGGACTTCTTCATAAATATGTAACATTTACGTAATTGATTTCATATTCGAAATAATGTGTTTAAAAAGGAACTGTCTCGCATAACACGGGACAAATTGTCGTCTTATACTGGACCACCGTTTACAGTACTACAAAACGGTGCAGTAATCTTTTAGTTCCCGTAAACCCGATACTGCACTTCGAGGTTTGGACGGTGTTTAGTAAGGTTGCATTAATTTGTTACAAAAAAATTCATTCGAGCCAAAACATATAGTTGCGAATGCAAAAAATTTTAATTAAAAGTTATTAATTTTATTAAATACATAAATCAAAAGTTTACCTCGAGTAGGATTTGAACCTACGATATGTACTTTGCTAGACTACCCCTCTAACCAACTGAGCTATCGAGATACAAACCCCAATTGATGTAAATTTTGTCTATGTATGTAGAACTAATGTAAATTCCAAAGTAATTTATTCCAGTTTTTATCAATACGTAGATACGAAATAGTGTACGTAAACAAATGTAGTATATCAATTTCTTAAGGATTTTGATAAAAGCCCCATTCGGTTGTTAGCACCTTTATAACAGGTCTCGAAAATTAGAAAAACTCGACCCTTTGAGCCTTAGAGAAAAGAACGTATAATTCAAAATACGGAAATATAAATTCAGCCATAACGGGTATATAACCAAGTCGCTCTAAGAATCATCGAAAGTCTAGCCAAAAAATGCTATGCCGTCAAATTTAGGTAGTTAAGTATAAATAGATACAAATTATAAGAATAAATGTTAAAAGTGTTCAATAATACCCTAATTAAAATAAATATGCCCTAATTTCTAATAATTCTAGTTCTATTTTAAACTACCTATCAGATCTACGGTTATATGTTGAAGACATACATTCAATCTATAAATTAATTAGAGGTAAATAAATTAACAAGAAACGAGTTGAAAATTCTGAAATAATATATAGTACCTTCGCGCGATTCTCATTATTTTGTTTTGTTATTAATTGGTTTGCGAATGGATTTATTTGTTTGTTCAAAACAACATAATTTTACATCGGAAAAATTGGAAAAAGAAAATTGATGCTAGAGTACATTTCATTGAAGATGAATTAATAATGTCTAATATTTCCTTAGGGCATTGTTTCCACTTTCTGAACAAAACCATTAACAAAGTATTAATATCAATGTTTTTTAACTGAACTGTTTTTTGGTTTTCTAAATTGCCCGTGAGTAAATACATATAAAATTTCATTTCATTGTGGTAACAGTTATTGTTAATAATGTATATATAACGTTTTGTGCCATACTGGCTATAAAAGAATGTAAATTAGAAACAATTTACACTTTTGAAACGTTGCCTTTGTCGCTTTATACTTTCTTCTAACATTTGTAAGACAATTTATTATGCTTCTCTTATTTTAATAACTATTAAATTACGCTCAGCTTTCTATAGCAGAAGTAAATTAGTTAGGATAGTTATGGTTTGGATATGGCATGATGTATTTCTTCTTAATTATCTACAAATTTAAACGTTTCGATAACAACTACAGTTATTGTCTACATTGTAATAACAGCTTTTAAAAGTTAATAAATTTGTGAAATCTGAAAACATAAATATAAGCCTGATATAATAGTCAGGAAACGAATATGAAAAAGTAAATTATCACACCTAATTCTATTTTAGTAAAGATTAGCTAAATCTTCAATAGATTAAATATCATTTAAACTACCATGAATATGATAAATCAGTACACCCTCTAACGGACATAGGCTAACATTGAAAAATACCTCATTCAAAAAACAAACAACAAACAAATAGTTATTATACAATGCAAACCATGTATATGAAATTGTAAACTTTCACCATTATCACACATAATAAAATTCTTATCTTTTTTGGGTTTTTTAATGGTGTACTTTAAATTATGCAATCTAAACGTTTCGATAACACTTACAGTTAGAACTTCCTCAGTAGTGATATTTGTTTGAAATTGCTAAAGATGTTGTAAACAATTTTGTCAAAATTGTTTACATCTTTTTTTGGATATTTATATATTTCAATAGATTCTCGCTGTAGACGAACATCATAATGAATCTGCCTCGGCAAAAATCAAATTGAACATTATGATTTAGATCATAATCATTTGAATCAATCTGCAACATCCAATATGTTCTTAACGTCTAGTGACAAGCTACGTTTTATGGTTGCAATATATAACTTTTTCCTCAAGAACAAGGTCCGGAAGCAAATAGTGGGTATTGAAGCATTTTTAAGCGATCCTAAATGTTCTTCAGTCTTACTTGTAGGTTTGACAATACTTTAAGGGAATAACCATTGCCTGGTAGTGATGTTATCATTCATCTTCTAATATTTCTCGGTCAGAAACTCGTTTAGTTTGATCTACAGCTTTGATTACACAAACATTTTAAAAAGGACGACGTCTGATATTTTATGAAGATATATATCTCTCTCTCTCTCTGTAAATCTGTATATCTGTGTATCTGTGTATCTGTGTATCTCTGTATCTGTGTGTCTATGTATCTGTGTATCTGTGTATCTGTGTATCTGTGTATCTGTGTATCTGTGTATCTGTGTATCTGTGTATCTGTGTATCTGTGTACCTGTGTAACTGTGAATTTCTGTATCTGTGTATCTGTGTATCTGTGTATCTATATATGTGTGTATCTGTGCATCTGTGTACCAGTGTATCCGTTGCTCCGTATCTGCATTAAACGTTATACCTTAACCAATAGCGTTGTTTTAAACACAATATAATTCCACAATTTCTTTTATACAATTAATAATCTCTTTCAATAGAGAAATATCAATTTTAAAACAAATTCCCAAGCAAACGTTACATTTCAAATATAATCAACACTTTATTTCAAAATCAAAAATGGTAATTATATATCAAAAACTTTTACCCAGTTAACACAGAACCGACAGAAAATAAACACAAATAAATTTCAAAAGTAGCTCATATATTACAAAAGAATTTATACATACTTGTACATTTGTAGAATGGGGCCCGTTGAGGACGTGACGCCATCAGTGGTGGGGGAAGGAGTGGGGGTCAGAAACGGGTGAGGAATGGGGGAGGGTGGGGTAGACTTCTTTGTTCACCTCTAATTAGTGTCCTTTTGTCAGTATTAAGTGCCTTTTTGTCAGTACACCTCAGGGTTTATTGGTGTGGTATGCTCACGTGACCAACACTTGGGGTGGGCTAAGGACTGGGGGTGAGGATGGAGCAAGGAGAGGGGCAAAAGATGGATATGGGTTTCTTTTCGGGGGCCATTTTCATCCCCTTGATGGAATTTCCAGCCCTTTTTAGACGTTTCAAAAACTTTTTTATACAATTTTCATTGCGGTTACACTCTACCCAAGTTTCATAATAACGCTAAGCTCTTGTACATGGATACGGATAGCCTCATGTACGCCTTTTCAGTTCCCGATATCTATGAATGCATTAAAGAGGACATTGATATTAAATTCGATACATCTGATTATAGCCCCAACAATATCTTTGGAATTACATTAGTAAATAAAAAATTCCCTGGCTTAATGAAAGATGAAAATCATGGCGCAATTACGTTGAAATCTGTAGGACTTCGTGCAAAAATATATGCTTACATGGTTGAAGAAAAGGTTATAAAAAAATTAATGGGTTCTACCCGTGCAAGCGTCAAACAGATCACGATAAATGATTATAAACAAGTTTGTTTGATGGTGACGTATAAGACGTTATCAGCATCTGACAAGATCAAAGAAACAGGATGTGTTGATGTTTTTATTGGCCATATGTCTGAGGTTGCCTGTTTTAAAGAAGGTAATTCATATAACCCCCATTGACGAAATGGAACAGTAACAGTAGAATTTTTATTGATTCCTTGAAACAAGGTAAAGTTTCGCAGCATCACTAAGTGTTAAGTGTGGTACTTTCCATTGAATTTTATTTAAGGTTATTGCGGCATCAACTTCACCATAGTAACAGTTTGTATCGCTTCTAGATCGAATTAATACCAACTCTTGGCGCATATTCACGATTACCTGGCGATAATCCTCCATTATTCCAAATATGTGATTCAATGGTATGCATACTGTAAAAGATTTTTCTCCATTTTGCTCATCGAATTCTACTTGTAATGGTTCTTCATTCTTTGCTGACCATCCCAAATGGCTTAGTGCGTTGCTTTTGTTCGCCGTATAAGAAATATATCCCTTAAGCGTAGATGTTATACCTGGATTTCTGCAAACATCCACTCTCTGACCACCTAACTCATAACGAATTTCTTCGAAAATAAATTTCGGGAAATTGTTGGTTAAGCTGCATGCTTTTCTTTCATCTTCTTTTTTGAGCTCAAGTTTACCTCCTATCTACAGAAAACTATCATAAGTAGCCGTAATTAGATCTTGACTTTGAATTAAGATGCGTATTTCTTCGGAAGGTCCATATTTAGAAGATCCATATGGAAGATAAGTGTGAATATCTGATTTAATTATAGAATCATCAAAATGTACGTTTTGAAAGACGTTCAACGATTCTGCAATTGTGGGTGACAACTTTTAAACCAATTGACGTTAAAAAGTATTTCTCTGCAGATGTTAACCGCAACGAAGGTTGATGACTAATTAATGACTTACTGTAGGGATGATGTCTTATATATGAATTTTTGAAAGATGGAATTGGTCCTGGATTAATTCTCAGACCCATGCTCTTTTAGTTCTTAGCGTACTGTGAATGGTTCACTTTCACCAAAGTCTATTAATGCACTCTTTTGATTAGTCAAATTATTTGTTATATTAGTAATTATGTCAGTGTTTACTTCTAAATATTGAGTATTGCTTGGAGTTTTATCTAGACAATAACCTGGTGGAACTGAAACATCAATCTCATATAATACCTTAGCAGGTTTCCCGTTTCGATAAGATCCCTTTATAATGTTGCACTCTACTTGTAGATTAGTGTGTTTAAGTATTTGGATGACTAACGCAGATGCATGTAAAGTATTTGGTTCTAATAAACCTTAGCATGCGGCCAATGCAATTTTCTTTAGTAAAATCAATCTCAAATGAACTGCTTATCTCACATTTAAGTGTATTACTGTTTGCTTTATTGACAAACTTTTCTGTGGGTATTGTAGATTTTAGATAATCGCTAATTTCATCTAACTCATATGCACCGTGTGGAATATTAATCAATTGCAAATGAGATAGATTTGTTCTAAAATAAAATCTATCGTTACCCGTATAAATGTTTCTAATGCTGTTGCAGCCCTAAAATCCAACCAATCCAATAACGTATTTCTTCCCCAAATCTAGCTATATCTGTGGATAGAAGTTGTAGCTAGCTGTGTTACCAACACCTTCTAAACTGAATGTTACTGACGTAACTGAGAAAATTTGATGTGCTGATTATTTATATAAAAGTTGTAGGCATTGGTGTCCGCAAATAATTGTATTAAACCCTTGACCTTGGTTATAATTATAATATATTTTACACCCCCGAAAGTAGTTAATCATTTCGATTGGTGGTCGAAGATTACTGAAACTATCGTAATACCATACCGTTTTACCACGCTCTTTTGTAGCAAACCCAGTGTGTACCTGGTCCTCTCTGGCTATCTGAGTTAATATTTCCAGATTCATTTTTCCATGGCAATTTAGGCATGCTATCTCTAATAAAAATATCCTTAAAGTACGGTACATTTTTGGTGTATTTCTTTAAATCAATATCCGTTAACGGTCTTTCGGGTAATCTATTCAGCTTTTTGGAAATGGTTTTAAGTATAATGCATCACCACCAAATTTATTTGGTTTTACATACAGTACACCGTCTTTCTTATTCACGGAGCCTATAGTTATCGATTCCATCATGCTATTATAGCGCGATGTCTCTTCTTGCAATTTTTCAGCATTTTTAGCATCATTGACTGCTTTAGCAATTTCTAATGCACCACCAGCTAAAGCACCGATTGCTGATAATCCTGCGAATAACGGAACAAGAAATGATAAAAACCCTCCTTATTTAGGTAGGGAAATTACTCTAGGAAATTTAATGTTTTTCTGTCCTCCTAGACTTTTCACCACATATTTTGCCGTTGAATGCGCTGACTTTATTGTGTCTGTGAAATTTTCGTTACTACTCAACTTGACTTATTCGCTTATAACAAAACTTGTAATAAAATGTTAAATACTGTTTAACATTTCAATGAACGATAAATAATTTAACCATACATGCACATCGCACAACATTGTTTGAATGTGGATTTACCTACAATACGACAAACATGTAAAACCCCCTTGATATGGTTGTTAAAAATTATTCCCTAAATCATTTTCGGAAAAACCTGCGCGCTATGATTACTGTTAGAAATTTGATAGTTTTCTTTACATTATACATTTGATATATGTTCATAGTCACACGCAGTTATTTTCTTGGTGTCCCTTTATTGTTAAGTTGTCATTATTATGAATACATTTATGTTTCTTTTCTCTTATGTTTTTCTTTCAATTACGTGAGCTCAAGTGGTGGAATAGCTTTAACCTAAACTTCGCCTCATGTCTGTCATTTATATTATCTGTTATCGTAACAATTGACTGCTTTATAATTTTATGTTACATATTAAATTTTTTCTTTTATAATGCTTATATATTTCAATAAAGACGATTATTTTTTTTTTTTGCTTGCGCGTCGACATCTGTGGTCATTGGCGCTTACTATTCGATTTTATATCTTATTTATCAAATTTGTATCTCTGAGGTATGCTATTAGTTTTTTAATTTCCACCGGGTCATTGCTGAGTATGGTTTCTAGGTTCTTTTCGAGGCCGTTATGTTTTCGTTCGATATTAAATAATGGGCAGTCTATCAGCAGGTGAGTAACCGATATAGGGACGTTACAACTATTACATCTGGGTGGATCGCTTCCCGTCAGGTAATGTTCAGATGTAATTTTAGTGTGCCCAATTCTCAGCCTTGTCAACATTACTTGCTCCTCTCTGGACAAATTTCTAGGATTTTTCCAGGCTATTACTGACTTTTTTATTCGCCTAAGAGCTGCATTTGATTCATCCCATTCTATTTGCCAAGATTTAGTTACTATATTAATTATTCGTTTCGCAGTTTCATCATATGTTTGTAAGTTAGCGTCTATTGGGCCTTCCTTTTCTGCTGCGCTAACAGCTGCGTCGTAGGCTGCACACATACCTAATATTTGATTGAAATCTGTTACTGCTACAAAAGTAACTAGCTTCGGGGATGTATATATTCCCTGTAAGAGTGAGAGGATCAGTTGGGCCATGAGATGTGTTGTAAACCTGTTCATAATGAGTTGAATGGCTATTTTGGATTTATTCATAATTAGGTATCTTGCTGATTGACGGGAAGTATAGCAATACAGTAGTGCCTGATATATAGCATACATTTCAGCTATACTTTCTGAGCTTTCTGGAGGGAGAGACCAAGAGTGGGGATTATTTTCTACATATATTGCACTACCGGTACCCTTATTAGTTTTTACTCCAATCGAATATATTACAATTTTGTTAGCAATCTGATCTATATTAATTGTATTTGTCGTATTATTAACTTTTGCCACAATAGGTAATCGTATTCTCCATGGAGGATATTCCAGATTCTCAAATCTTAGCAATGCCGGTAAACTTATTTGGTATTTATCCAGTACCTCAAATGCTCGTATCCTCACTGGTCTAGTTGCTGTCGGGTGTTCTTCATACGATTGCCTTGTCTCAAACAAGATGTCGTAGCTTGGATTCGATGGGTGGGATTTTCGTCGTGCTAAATAGCAAAGAAGCATTCGCTCTCTTCTTTTGGCAAGAGAAGTGACTCCAGCGTCTACATAAATGCTTTGGATTGGGCTAGTGTAGAAGGCGCCTGTGCAATATCTAATTCCTGAGTGATGTATGGTATTGATGCGATCGAGAGTACTTTTTCTGGCGGAAGCGTATACTATGCATCCATAATCAATACGACTCAGGATCATCGCTTTATATACTTTCAACAGAGTTTCTCGATCTGCACCCCATTTCGTGTTGGCCAAACATCGTATTACATTTAAGGCACGACGACATTTCAGTATGATATCATTTATTTGTAAGTGCCATCGCATTGCAGCATCAAAAATTAGTCCCAGGAATCGAATATTTTGCACACATTTTATGCGTGTGTCTCCTATGTAGATTTTAGGGTCTGCATGAGGGCGTCTAAGTCTGCAAAAATGGACACATGCAGTTTTCTCCTGGGAGAGTCTATAGCCCGCACTAACCAAATTTCTTAAGATGGTGTTTATTGCTATTTGCAGAAGAGTATTTACTTGAGGTACTGTTTTCCTTTAACATATATACATAAATCGTCAACATATAAACACCTTCCAATTTCTTGGGGCAGGTTTGCCAGTATATTGTTAATGGCAACTACAAATAGGGTGACACTCAAAGTCGATCCTTGTGGTACTCCGTTTTCAAGGTTACGGTAAGACGGCAAGGTATTCCCTATTCTTACTCTGAAGCTGCGATCTGAGAGAAAAGCTTTGATGACTCTCGGAAGGTTACCACGTAGGCCCCAACTATATAAATTTTCTAGTATGCCATACCTCCAGGTCATGTCATAGGCCTTTTGGATATCGAAAAAAACTGCTACCAAGTGTGACCTTTCCTTATATGCGTTCTGTATAGCGTTCTCTAGTTGAACCATACAGTCTATAGTGGATAATCCTTTACGGAAACCATACTGATATGGCGTAAGTAGATTCCTGCTTTCGAGAACGTATACTAATCTTAAGTTTATCATTTTTTCAAAAATTTTGCTAAAGCAGCAGGTAAGGCTAATTGGCCTATAACTATTGGGGTTCGTTGGATCTTTGCTTTCCTTTAGTATCGGGATTACCGTTGCTTCTCTCCATGCATTGGGGTATTTACCCTCTGCCCATACTTGATTGTATATGTTTAAAAGAAAAGCTTTAAGTCCAACGTTTAGGTGCTTTATAAATTCATTGTTGATGTTGTCAGGGCCCACAGCAGATGATTTTACGCCTTTTAGCGCATGATTTAATTCAGACATAGAAAATGGTAGGTTATACTCTGACACTTGATCTGTGGCAAAATCTATCTCAATTTCCCTCTGTGTTTTCGTTAGCAGAAAGGATCTATCATAGTTGTCGGTTCTGCTAGCGGATTCAAACTGAGTGGCCATTGTTTCACAGATATCAGATGTCAAGGTTATTGATGTGTCTTCTACAAGGAGTTGTGTAATGGTTGTACATTGTCCTGTGCCACTTATGGCCTTAACTTTTCTCCAGGCTTCGGTAGTTGATGAGTTTGGAGTAAGGGTATTTACATACTGTTTCCATGATTCCCTTTTGCTCTCAAGTGTTACTCGTCGAGCGACAGCTCTCATCTTTTTAAAGTGAATTAAATTCCCCAGTGTTGGATCTTTGCAGAATCGATTAAACGCCTGTTTTTTTTTCTTTTATTGCAGATGCTACTTTGTCGCACCACCAAGGTACTCCAAACTTACCTATTCTTCCTCTACTTTCTGGGACGGACTTAAAGGCTGCATTTAGAATAGTAGAGCTTAGCAAAGAAATGTCAGCTTCTACGGACAGTGGTGTAAGGTTAGATGGCAGAGTTTCTTTATAAAGGAACCAATTTGCTCTGTTTGTAATCCATCTTCTAGGAAAGGGTTCATGTTCGCTGTTCTGGTAGTTGTGCGAGATAACGATGGGAAAATGGTCGCTGTCGTGAAGGTGGTCCGAAGTTTTCCAGGCAAGCCGTGGTGCTACAGCCGGAGTGACTAACGTTAAATCCACAGCTGAGAAACCTCCTCCTCGAGCTGTAAGGTGAGTTACTGATCCCGTATTTAGTAAAAATAATTCTTCTCTTTCAATTAAGGTTTCAAGTAAGCGGCCTCTCGTATCTCTCCTGCCAGACCCCCATAGATCACTTTTTGCATTAAAGTCACCTAGAAGGATGAAAGGTGAGGGTAACTGCCTGATTAGTTGAGTTAGATCCTGTAATTCCCAGTTAAATTCAGGTAGGTAGACATTGCAAATAGTAATCTCTATGGGATAGGTAGTACGAATTGCGACTGCTTGAAGAGGAGATTCTAGGTTTATGGCAGTTGCTTTGACACCGTTTCTAACAAGTATTTCAACGCCTCCACAGGCGCGGGCGTGATGTAAAAAGTCCTTTCTATAAATTGAGAAACTTTTAAGTGCATAAGGTTGGTCTGTCTTTAGATGCGTCTCTTGTAGACAAATAAATAATGGGGAAAGATCCCTTATTAATAATTTTAAACTATTATTATTATTATTATTATTATTATTATTATCATTATTATAATTATTATTTTTATCATTATTATAATAATAATTATTATTATATACGCTGGTCCTCGACCTTGAAAACATATGGAAACGCTCAGGTGTTATGCATTTAAATTCCACACGCCGAACTTTTTGTCCAAGATTGGGTATCTTGTATTCAACCCCAGTTTTAAAATCCTTAACATTTTTAAAATGTTTAAAACATGTTGATGCATTTAAGGTAGATAAATCCATATCTGTAATAATTATAACATGACATTAAACATATGTACAGGTAATTAAATAAAGGAAATGAAGTAAAGGTTAAAACCAAAAAACAATCACTTACCAGTGTTGTATTGAAAGAACGCCTTGGAAGGTTGACACACGACTGAATAGCTCTTGTTTTTCTGTTATTTATCACGGGGCATTCACTTTCTGTACTTTGTTCATAAACAACCTATATAAAGTACTTATGGGGTTTCCCCAATCATTAACATAATTATTCTCTGGATTTCCCTACGGTTATGTAACAGTAATAACAAACTCACTATCCAATTAACTCTATCGCGTCTAGGAAAAACACACTAATTAGCTAGTAAAGGCCCACAAATTGACCTTCAAACTTTCACGATTCAATTAACGCTATCGCAGTTGAGAAAAACGGACACATTATCCAGTTACGTAGAGAAACAAGTTGACAATGATTTCCAATGTTGATAAAACAATGACACACTTTCACTATTCAAATGCCTCTATCGTGTCTCGGAAGACCCACTAATTATTTTAATAACAGACAAGCTAACCTTCATTTCCAATTTTGACGTTCCAGAAAACACAAACATAGTCATGATATTGAAAGATAAGCACGATAAAAGTAAAATATACAAGTGATCACAGATCTTTCATGTGGTATTTAAGCGGGAGTGATGACTTTTAGTATCGTATCGCGTTTCAAGATGGGGGGTCAATTTAAGCAGCTCTTTTCAGCAACTGTTGCTGAGCCGTAGGGTTGTGGGAAATCGTATTTCCCTTTCCCCACCACGCCCCCACCACTGATGACGTCACGTTGGGGCCCATTCTACTTACATTGAACTGCACATTCAGCAATTTTGTTTATATTACACATCAGATATTACAGATATAAAGACGCAAAGAAATAAAACTATGACAAACATTTAGTAGGAAATAATAACCTTATTACTTCACAAAGCAACATTAAATTTTTACATTTTTGCAATAGACAGACAGGTCTCGTAGCTGAAGTAAAGAGGAGGTGATTGCAGTGGAAGGAGAGAAAGTGCAGAATGATATTGAGGGGAACTAAAAACTCTTCAGGAAATGGGCTAAAAATACAAAACGTGGCCCAAAACAGAACGCTGTAACGAAATAGTATGGGACGATTATGAAATAAGGAAATGCTGGAAAGAATATTTCGGAAAGCTGTGCAGTAGTGAGGAAAGTAAGACGAAAGGGGTTTTGAAAGCATTCGAAATTTACAAACATATACGGACAGTACCTTCCATCAACGAATGGAAGGAATTGCTGTGTTGAAACGTGTAGAGAAATAAATAATTATGCAATAAAAATTGTGACACTCTATTGTGTTTAAAACATTGGTGCTATTAAATATGGAATTCCACTAAGTAGGGTTAAAGAATATAAATTTTATGCGTTTGGTTGTTGAGATATCTTGTCGTAGATTTGTGCATTTATAAGTGACTACAAAATTCGTAATTACAAACTTTTCATGTCACTAAAAGTAATGAGAAGGTTTTCATTTGATTCCTAGGCAACGAATAGCATCTGGACTGCTACTGTATTTAAGTGAATATTTTAGAAAGTTTATTTCTGGCAGACAAATACCTCTTTGAATTAACTTATACATTAACCGAACGTCCTGCGTTCTATTCTTTGCAGTAAACGAATGATATGTATAATTGAAATTCCACACGAAATAATAGAAAAAAAGCTTGTGATGTATCACAAAGCAAGCATCCGTAGGGTGAATATCTTAGTTGTACATTTGCAGTTCAAACAAAATTAGGATGGTAGGATTAACTATACCACTTGCAATCAAAATGAAACCTTTAGGTTTAATTTACTGTTCAAAGTCTAACTGAAATAGGACAGATTAAAATTAACGTCAGAGTGTGTATTATAAGATTAAAGTATTACACAGCATTGACCCAAGAAACTTAAATATTCTGGTTCTAGCATCATTCCGTTAAATTTCAAATATAATAACAAATACGTATCTTTTAGGCTTATAAATCGTATATTTCACGATAAATTATACCAAATCTATACGTTTTGAGATGTAAAGTATAGATCTTGACTAATTTATTTTGAAGTACACGATTTATAATCCTAAAATATAAGTATTTCTAAGCATATTTGAAATTTAAAAGGTTTAAGCTGCCACCAGCATATTTAAAAGACATATGCTTGCACTTTTAAGTTTAAATCGCAAAAGCTCACATTTTCAAATTTAAAATAGAATTTACATTGCTCGGAATGATGCATATGCACAACTTACCACTACTTACACAAAGGTGTATTATGTGAAATAATGTATATATATATATATATATATATATATATATATATATATATATATATATATATATATATATATACAGGGTGTTTGGTACATCGATGCAAAGATTTAAAGGGGTGATAGAATACGTGATTTTGAGCCGATTTAAGCAAACATACCCATATGCCAAGTGTTGCCGTTTTGAGATAATGCCACTTTTAATATTTCTTGATTTTACCGTGTTTTCTGCAAATATCGAAGTGTACAAGAGTAACAAGCCGTCTTATCGCAAATTTATACTAAGATTTTTTATTCCTTATGAAGTGATTGTTCATATTCTTTTATCAGAAAAGCCTAATATGTCTTTGGTTCTTGCCTAGAACTTCTTAAACATGAAAGTTTTAATTTGTAAAAAGCAATCACTAAAATTCAAACGTGGATTTAGTCTAAAATCTTTCGTTAATTTTTTCCAATTTCAGTAAAACTTCCTTGGGCAATGGTCTTTAAGATAGCATGAATAGATTTACAAAAAATTTTTACAAACTGGAAAAATTGAATTTAATTACCAGTACCCCTAGGCGCATTCCAAAACGTAAAATAGCCCTTCATTATTTAGTTTAAATAGTTTAAAAAAAGCAGATTTTTAGAAAATGTCCGATTTATTAAAACATTAATAGTATTATTATTGGTGTTCAAAATTAGTACTGCACGAGTCAATATTATATTGAGTATCAAGAACAGTAAGGGACGTTTACCGGTCGCCGGCCATGTTTGGAGGCTGAGCGATAGCGAATTTGGCCGGAGACTGGTACAACCCTTAATGTTCGTGATGCTCATACTATTTTTTGCACGATTGTATTAAATTTACCACAATTGAAATTATTTCCACTAAATAAACGAAAAGTCAAAAGTGACGTTTTAAGTAGCAATGTATATTCACTTGAAAATAAACTCGATTTTGCTAAGAAAATTTTACATTCCAGTGTTAGTGAGGTGAAAGAAATCTTGAATTCAGAAACAGTTTCTGTAAACTCAAGTACTGGGTGGAGCGATAACCGTAAAACATTTTCTAAAAATCTGCTTTTTTTAAACTATTTAAACTAAATAATGAAGGGCTATTTTACGTTTTGGCGAATGCGCCTAGGGGGTATTTTGGTAATTAAATTCAATTTTTCCAATTTGTGAAAATCTTTTTCTAAATCTATTCATGCTATCTTAAAGACCATTGCCCAAAGAAGTTTTACTGAAATTGGAAAAAAAAATAACGAAAGATTTTAGACTAAATCCACGTTTGAATTTTAGTGATTGCTTTTTACAAATTAAAACTTTCATGTTTAAGAAGTTCTAGGCAAGAACCAAAGACAGTTTAAGCTTTTCTGATAAAATAATATGAACAATCACTTCATGAGGAATAAAAACTTAGTATAAGTTTGCGATAAGACGGCTTATTACGCTTGTACACTTCGATATTTGCAGAAAAGCACGGTAAAATCAGAAATATTAAAAGTGGCATTATCTCAAAAACGGTAACACTTGGTATATAAGTATATTTGCTTAAATCGACTCAAAATCACCTATTATATCACCATTTAAATGTTTGCATCGATTCAAAACTGTAATAATATATATATATATATATATATATCTATATTATATATATATACAGGGTGAGTCATTAGTGCGCCGTCGGAAGATCCTGGCTTTATTATTAAAAATAAAAAACATGTTATAGCGCCGATCTATATCAGACTTAGATGTGCATCGAATAAAAATAGTTTCATCCCTATAGGGTGTTCCATAATTGCAGGACCGGACTCAGCTTTGTTTTGTTAAATGGAACCTTATATTTATTCAATTTTATTATTATTTGTCTTGTTGAATGCTAAAAAACGGTACTTCGTTTTTAAATTTATTTTGTGGCGTTGCCAAGTTAGAGAATTTTTTCTTTAAAAAAGTGAAAATTTATACCTTTACTTAAATTGCTCTGAAGACTTTAATATTAACAGTAGAGCTGTAAGGTTTGGCATACGGGTAAACAAGACCTTGCTCTATCTTTTTACCTTCATACTTCCTGATTATACATTACTGGGGTATGTTACGCGTTCTCGAAACATTTAAGATTTGTTGCAAAATTAATAAAATAATCATGACTTTTGCTTTGAATACTTACAAATCGTAAATGTCTTGTTGACAATAAACACTAATAGACAAAGGTTTACTTCTTATTCGAGTTTTTAAAATCATAATTTTATAATATGGCAATAAGTGTAAAAAGGGTATCCAGTAGACCTGCGATTTATAATTCCTGACGTTTGGCTTAAACGTCATTCACTAGTTCCTCAGTTTAGTGTGCAAAATGAAATTTTCACAAGATGAATGTATTGACATGGTCTATGCTTTGGGAGAAGGTGAAAGAAATTCATTTCTTGCTTCCAGAATTAATCAACAACGATTTCCTGAGCGCAGGCATCCTGATCCAAGGATATTTGAAAAACTCAAAGAAAGATTTTTGAAAGACCAGGACATGTACAATACGAAAGAAAAGAACGAGAAAAAACGGTTATAAACGAAGAAAACGTATTTGTGGTACTAACCAGTGTAGTGGAAAATCCAAACGTTAGCACAAGAAACCTGAGCCCTGATTTAGGTATTAGTCAAACTAGTGTTTCCAAGATCATTCGAAAAAATAAATTTCATCCATACCATTTTCAACTAGTCCAAGAGCTTAATGCAAATGATTTTCAAAGACGCTTGGAATTCTCCCACTGGAACGATTAGGACAGGACAATGATTTCTTTAAACACATTTTGATGACCGACGAAGCAACCTTTCACAAAAATGGTTTTGTGAACAGGCATAATTTCCATTATTATGACAATACAAATTCCCACGCTATTAGAAGAATAGATCATCAGCATCGCTGGTCTTTGAATGTGTGGGGCGGGATAGTCGGGAACCATATAATTGGACCTTACTTTTTTGAAAGAAACATTAATGGTCAAACTTATCTTGAATTTCTTCAAAATGAGTTACCTCCGCTCCTTGAAGAATTGCCGTTAGACATACGTCAAAGGATGTGGTTTCAGCAGGATGGTGCGCCTCCCCACTATAGTCGCATTGTTAGAGAACATCTAGACAAACGCTTCCCAATAAATGGATTGGGAGAGGAGGGCCAGTCGGATGGCCAGCTCGGACTCCTGATCTCCTACCACCAAAGAAGATATGAAAATTAGAATACAGAATGCATTTCAAATGGTTGACCAAAATATGCTCCGAAATGTTGAAGATTCTTTTTTGAGGAGAATTCTTTTGTTTGCTCTATTACTTTTGTATAGACCGTCCAGTTTGTCACAATTCTCATTAATTTTGCAACAAATCTTAAATATTTCGAGAACACGTAACGTTAGGTATATTACATGCTTAATAAAAAAGTAAGAGAATTAAAAACAGAACACGATAACATGATAAAATACAGGATGTTCTATCTAAAAAACAAAAGCTATGGTCATTTCTAATTTGCAAAAATTGACCATATTTTGTAAACACCCAGTATAGTACAATCAGGAAGTATGAAGGTCAAAAGATAGAGCAATGTCTTGTTTACCCGTCTGCCAAACCTTATAGTTCTACTGTTAATATTAAAATCTTCAGAACAATTTAAGTAAAGGTATAAATTTTCACTTTTTTAAAGAAAAAATGCTCTAACTTGGCAACGCCACAAAATAAATTTAAAAACGAAGTACCGTTTTTTAGCATTCAACAAGACAAATAATAATAAAATTAAATAAATATAGGGTTCCATTTAACAAAACAAAACTGAATCTGGTCCTCCAATTATGGAACACCCTATAGGGATGGAACTATTTTTATTCGACGCACATCTAAGTCTGATATAGATCGGCGTTATAACATTTTTTTTATTTTTAATAATAAAGCCAGGATCTTCCGACGGCGCACTAATGACTCACCCTGTATATATATATATATATATATATATATATATATATATATATATATATATATATATATATATATATATATATATATAATGCTGTATGTAATATTGAATCTATCATTTATATAACCAGTTTCTGTAACATAACTGGCAGCAATGTCACTAATCTAAAAGAGGTTATATTTTTATTTTAGTGTAAAATATTGCAAGATAGTATTTAATCTGATTTAGAATATTCATATGTACTTATAATGTTATTTGTGTTTTATATAAACGGAAAAGAATATCTTAGGTGATTAAAATTGAATAAGCCTCAATAATTTCGTTTTAATTAAATTAAGCCAAAAAACAATTTATTTTATTTTGTGCTAGAGGGAAAAAAGACCACTCTGAACACTGAAATGTCATTGCTTATATTTAATGATTAGCGTACAAATACAAAATATTATACACAACCAAAAAAATATTAGCAAAGATAATTCACATGTGCCTAGCGTTACTCCCTTTATCGTTTTGTGTTATAAATAACTAATACCCACTACCCTAATTAGGGTAAGTCCGGAATAGACAGCCCACTGGGATAGACCGGCCAGCTCAATAGTTCTCAGGCCGAATGCATCAGCGCCACGGTCGACAGTCAAATTGATGCAGTTGGATGGTAGTCAGTCGTGCTAACCTCTGAAAACTGTGTAGTGATTTATTTTGGTAAGGTGACAAGTTTTTTAGACATATCCAGCATATTGTGATACCATGTGTATGTTTTAAGCAGTATCATCGTAGTTTCAGTAATATATAGTAATATAGAAGTGTTGAGGAACATAGCTTACCTAAAATGGCGCCAAGCCGATACTTTTTAAACACGGAGGTGATCCGTCTATACATGACATTTGGGATAAATAGACCAAATCAAATCGGAATAGATGGACCAGCTAAAAATTATGAGGGATAGACCATAATTTAAAAACAGAACCACATATTAGTAATCAAACCTATTTTTATGTTACTTAAGTAGGTAATATTTTACTATTTACTTTATTTACTATAGTAAACGCCATTTTAATTGCAATCTGCGGAGTTAACGTTTGAAAACATGAACCTCCATCAGAATTTAATGTTTTATTACTGTAGGCTATCAATTTAGCTTATCTGATATTATTAGTTTTCTTAAAGAACAATATTTGTACAGTTGATATTCGTTCAATTCCGCTTCCGTTCGGGTTCGATAAAAGTGCACGTCCAGTCAAGGAAACTGGTCCGAAGACTCATGAATTAATGCTGCAAAACCTGTTGCACAAGATGAAATGGGCGTAAACCCAGTTGCCCAAAAACTTGGGATTCCTAAGACAACTTTGAAAAGGCGACATAAATCTAAAAACCTCAGTAAGGGTTCAATCGGTAAACATTCATTTTTGAGCATTGAAAATGAAAAAAATTGTTGAGAATATACAAAAACTACAATCGTATGGCTATACTCCGACTAAAAATTCTGTTCGGTCAATGGCCTTTCGTTTAACAGAATGTTTGCATTTAAAACATTCTTTTAATAATGAGTCCAAACAGACAGGCCACGACTAGCTATTTTCGTTCCCCATCCGAAATCCAGAACTAAGTATTCATCAGTCTGAAGATGTACGAATAGCTCGAGCAGAAGGGCTGAATAAAAGGACTGTAAACTATTATTTTGAGCTACTAGGAGGTGTTTTGAAAAAAATTACATAAATTGATAAACCAGGGAGTATATTTGATATGGACGAAACCGATTGACAGCTAAATAACAAACCTGAAAAAGTTGTTGCAATTAAAGGTTCTAGCATGAGTAAGTGGTGAGGAAAATTTCTTGCGTCCTTTTTGTATCATTAAAGGAAATGTTCTGAAACAAGAATTTTGTGATGGCATGCCGCATGGAGCCGAAGTAAAAATGTCACAAAAGTCTGGGTATGTCAATTGCGAACTATTTTTTGATTGGTTAAAGAATTATTTTACGCCAAGAAAGTTCTGGAGTATTCGGAAAAAGATGAGTATTCCTCCACATTCAGCCATTATACGGCTCCTTTTTCAAATCGACTACTTCACTTGCAACAGTTTCTTGACCACCAATCCTTAACGCAACATTACTAGACTGCAGTTCGGTACCTTATTCAACTCAGCTTGGGGAAGTCAGCAAACGTTGAAAATTGAACAAGCGGATTTAAAACCTGTGGAATAATTCCTATAGACCCTAAAACAATTCTTAAGCATGCGTTCCCATCAGAAACCACAGATAGGCCTAATACAGGGGCTGTTCAGGAAGCTAGTTTATTACATTCAATTCCTGGCTTGAGTGCAAGGAAAGCAGAGCCTATTGGCAGCCCAAGTACAAGGAGAGATGTGGACGCTGTTTCAATCTTCCAATTTTCGACACAAAGAAAAATAGACCCTCCAAAGTGTTGGTTACAATCGGGATTTAAATATTCCAGAACGCCACCCTCTTTAATCAAAGTTAGAAGTACGTAAAAGTCGTGATAAGAATACAGCACGGAGAATACTGTAGCTTTACCTTGATCTAAGTCCTAATGATTGATTGTTTCTATACTTTTGTGTTGAATCCTGAAACGTAACGCTTGAAACTAACAACAAAATTTACGAATTCAACCTAAATAGGTTTGTAGGCCCACAGTTCGTATTCGTATTCTTAAAATTATACTGTAAAACCCGATTATCTTTACTCCTCACCCATAGACGCTTAATCTGACTGGGCGACGTTAACTTATTAAATTTTAACTTCCAAGTGACCTTTAAATCCTGTTACTTACTGCTTCACACCAAAACTGCTTTACATCAATGGGACTTAGAAGTTTGAACTTTTATACCATAGCTACATCTGTTCCTCAAAAATAATAAAGTGCAGTAGTATACACCGAAGCCGCAAACATCAAGGCTTCTTTATCTTGCAGAAACGATACGAATAAATCGAAAACGGAGGGAGAGATCTCGTGTGCACAGTTAGCCTAAACCATGGACTTTGACAAATTCGTCTGCCGTTGTAAGTTAGTTTAGCAAAGATGAAAGTTGATGAAAGCAAACACATCGGAGCACTTAGCTTCTGAATTTATATTTTGCCTTTCGACTTCAATTAAAGAAGTAAGAAAATAGCATCGCTGTCACCATCACAAAATAGAGAATTACATTGTTGATTTTCAGAAATGTATCCGATATGTATTACAGGATTTGACCAAAATTGTCGGCTTTTGGGACCTACGTAGGATTGAAACGCAAACTTTCGAAACATATAGGTTACCATCTATTTGACAATTTCAATTTTCAATTTCAATTCCGAGGATTGTGTGCCTTGCGAACAAGTACAAAATAAATTCAAAAAGGAGACGCAAAAGTTCACCACCTATGGCCCAGTTTGCACGTCGTTCTATTATCCTAGTCTGAATCACGGACGTTGACAAAGCGGTATCTCGAATAATCAGTCAATGAAGGCGCCAGAATAAAAGAATGAGAACAATGCTGTAAAAGACATTATATCTAAATGGTACAGAAAAACAATTAAACATGGATCAAATCACACTCGTTGGTGTGGCTAGTGCAACCCTCACAGAAGGTTCTGTAGCGTGATTTACATTGTTGTACCATCTTCCGACATCCCCTACTCCCACAAATCTCATCTGAAGTTTTAACGCAACCAACGATCAGTTCTTGTCGGGGTGAGTACCCATTTCCTACACCCCGTTCTTCCGCAAATCGCGCTTAGAGTTTTGATACAAATATCTCTTCCTTTGTTGGTACCCAGTTCTGAAACCCCATTCTACTGAAAATCACATTTAAAATTTCTCTGGCACCTTCTGTTAGACCTCGTCGTGTATTACTACATTCTCTTTTTAAGCACCAATTTCCGACACTTCGTTCTGCCGCAAATTAGGTTTGAAGTTCACCCTCGTGAATGTGCAGGAAAGTTGTTTAAAACATATTTATTGACAACCTACGTAAATAAAAAGTGCCGCATATGGCGCACGTTTTAAAAACAGTGTAAAAGAGTTAATTTAATTAATCAAGCAATGAGAGAAGCGGAAACTTTCCGACTGTTGCACATGTAGAGTATATACGTTATCAAAAAGTGAGAACCCAAAGTCTATAGGTGGTCTAGGAAGTGAATATATGTATGTATGTATGTATGTTATATATATATATATATATATATATATATATATATATATATATATATATATATATATATATATATATATATTTAGTCTTATTTTATATTGATCCCAATTTTGATTTTAATTGCCATTTTTCATTGAAAGTATGGACTCATTCAAATCCTTTGACTTAAATACAAAATATCATCGGTTCTCAATTTATCGCAAGCATTCCAGAACCAAGATCTCATAAACCGAAATACAATAAGATTCCTCAATAGAAATAAAAATTTACTTTCTGAAATCTGCCAAACCCGTATACAAAAATGCTAATATATATACAACGAAACATGTTTTATTATTACATGTATTAAAAAATTCAAAAAAGCACTGTTACAGTTGAAAATGAAATTAACACGGAAGGCAACAGATAATTAGTGATTTTTCGGTTAGCTCGGTGGGATATAAGACTAATTCAGGAAGATTACACCTGA
Organism: Vesta saturnalis; assembly: GCA_036346205.1. Taxonomy (NCBI): domain Eukaryota; kingdom Metazoa; phylum Arthropoda; class Insecta; order Coleoptera; family Lampyridae; genus Vesta; species Vesta saturnalis. Next base: position 44,831 of record JARFJB010002381.1, on the reverse strand, counting down.
ATTCGCGTAGGTACATCAACCAAACGGACAAGAACTCACCTACCTGGTCGTGAGCTTTCCTCCTCGTGCACGTATGTAATGATCTTGGAACTCTAGCTACCTAAAAAATGCTTCAAATTAACCTCTCACCTTCAAGTGATACTGAAGCGTGTTGGGGTCAACGGACTTCTCTATCCTACCATAGAAAGTTAAGCTATACAAAAAAAAGCTAATTATTTACCACTTTACTCTCATAATAAACAAATGGCATTTAATACGTAAAATTAACCTTGACTTAATTTACCTTTTTACTTGAATTATTTCTTTAAAGTGAAAATAAAATAATTACTAACGGGTTTTCGGGAAAAGTTTACAAATAAAGTTCACAAATTCAATTTACTAACTCTCCGAATCGGCAACAGTAACGGAAATTCCAAATCACAAATTCACAAATCTTATATTTCCAAGTAATTGACTAACGAAGTTAACCAATTTGTATACACGACCTGGTGACAGCTAGTGCACTGGGTATACCATTTATACGTAACACTATGATTTGGTATAGTTATTTACACTTAATATTTTTATTAAAAATGTATTATTTACAAAAGTTACTATGTACAGTGAGACTGTCTATTAAAGGTTGATATCAGAGGCACGGAAGTAGTGATCGACACACACAATACTTCACAATGAAACAAATGTATCCGCAAAAGCGATCTAAAACTCCTCCAATCAGCAAGCACTTGACGCAAGCACAGTCCTAATTTCGGAAACGATAAGAAGGTCTTATTGACCACGATAAAACCGCATAAAGTTCCCCGCACTGGTGAACCTCCAACAAAAACTGCACAAAGGCGAAAGGGACGCCCACGATACGTTCCTAAGGTCCGGGTACGTCGTCGGCAAATTCTGTGCCCAACTGCATTCCACCAAAGCAAAACCAAGACTGAAGACACACTCAAAAATCCCCTCAGCTTCGCCATCTTAAATTTTAATATCGATAACCAACCTTACCTCATCAAAAACTTAGATACCTCGATAGAAGACGCGGAAAAATTACGTCACCTTTTCCTTTAACCCCACGCTTTCACATAAAAACTGCATTGACAGATTTTCAGTAAACCACGGCATTATCTCACTTTTACGGAGCACGTGTACATAACTTTCTTAGGACAAATTGTAGTCAGATAAATATTGCCTTCTCCTATAATGATAATTCTCAACTAAACACGAATCGGAATGCTTTATAACGAAAGATTCCTGCCACCATTTCTCAAATGTGCCTCAATGGATGTTAACAGAAACCATATGTAAAACAACTTAGAATTTTATATCTTGTTTTTCTCCAAACTCTATTACCATTACACTCAATAACAAATTGCGTTCTTAATTTTAAATCCTTGGGAAAATGTATGTGATATTCACGATTTCGGTTAAATTAATTCTAATAGAGAAATTCGTTTTAAATTCGATACTACAAATTCTAACCCGAACTACTATAATTTCAAAAAACGAGAACAAACAAGTTATCTTAATTTTCACCCTGGTGACAACTAAAATATTCTTATCTGATTAATTGGATGAAGTTAAGTTGATTACAAAAAGTATTAAATGTTTTAAAATCTGATAAAATTTTAATAAGTGAGCATGGACCAGTGTTGAATCATAAAGTAAGCAATTTTAAATTTTTTTTTTATTCAAATCTTTCAAAGTCGTACAAAATGTTCGATTATTTTTAACAGGTATCCTAATTTGAATACCTTAATCTAATCTTATTTGCTGCATTTATGTAATTTAAATAATAATCTCATTTTTTGCAATTTTACATTTTAACTGCTCTTAAACTTCTTATTTATGTCTAAGAAAAGAAATGGAACGTAATGCTTTAGACATTTTTTGTAACTTAACAGCTTTTAATTGTGAACACTAATATTTATTATTTGTGTAATTTTAAAAGAAATAAAAACCTTTATTACTTTTAATTTTGTAAATAGAATATTGCGCATTTAGTTACTTACTGAAAGTTAAAATTCATTATGCAAACTTGCACATATTTGAACTGATTTTAATATATTTAACTATACAGATTAATTTATACACTTAATAGTGAGATTTACAGATAAATAAGAACATCACCAAATAAAACAATAGCTACATTCAAGGATTCCAAATCTCAGCATGTAGATTCTGCATAGTTATTCCATTCTTTATTTTAATAAATTAGATTCAAATGTAAATTTGTTTTCCCCGCATAGTATGGGTTCAACATACAAGTATATACGAATTTATGCATACTATACGAGGAAATATCAAGAAAGTATCAAACCCGCAACTTATATTAAATAGTAA
>JARFJB010002381.1:0-35000 GCA_036346205.1 Vesta saturnalis | reverse complement strand
GATGAACCAATTGTATTAGATAAATGAGTAGTATATTACAAGGCTATGCGATAAACTTAATGATTTTAGTACGACAGGTAATAAATACTTTTAGGGGACATACAATTAAATGATGTGAAATTTTATTTTCGTAGATTTGGAGAAGAGCGTAATGACTTTGAAATGACTTTGAAGTAATGTATTTTACTTAATGTACACTTTAATTATTAATACAACTAATCTGAATTAGAAGTAATGGAAATAAATCAATCAAAATTATTTAAAATAGTACTTAATACCGAGTAAAATATTTAATTTAATTTCTTTTAGTTTTATGCTGAAATATTATATTAAATTAATTTTTTGAATGTTAAGTCGAAGCCTACAACACATTTATCTACGCTAACCGGTATTTATTATAATTAATCAGACAAAAATAAACCAATACTATACTATACTTACGCTTCCTTGCTTCGTTGACCTAAACCTTTGTGTGGGGATCGATTAGCACAACATGTAACCATTCTAAATCGCTTCCGTTCACTTTTTTATGCACTAAGTTAAGAAATGCGGTTATAAGTACATACGGGCTCTTTGCTAATTTCAAAGGTTATGGTCAACACGTTGCTTACCCATCAATTTCCCCTTTAGTTTCCAGTTAAAGTTGCTTATGTTACCTCTCGTCTTACTCTATGTTATGAACGTATAAAAGGAAGATTGCATAGTTATCCTAAAATTGAAATAAAAATTATTTCATATCTTTTAATTTAAGTTAGCATCTAGATATCTATATTAACCTCTGTCTGTCATGAAGTTTTAAACGTCAGTTTGACATAGATTATTGTTTTTGCGTTTACAATGTTACCTACTTTCGTAATGAACTTCTTATAAAAAAGGTTGCATAATTATCCTCAAAAAATATTATCAAAATTATTTCATTTCTTTTGATTTCTATTTTGTGGGTTGGAAGGTCGTGTGGTGTTTCACACCAGATATTGTTACTAATTATGGTTTTAACGTTATGCTCATTTGGGTTATTATCTGTTTACTCTTTTTGCGAGTTCCGTATTGAGTCGGTGGTGACTAGCAATTAATATTAATTGATCAAACGTACGGGAATTTAGTGCGTATTTCCCAATTTATTAACTAGTTCTAAGGAATTTTTTATTGCGCTTAGCAGAACTAAAGCTTGTTGGTATATTATTTTTGTGACTATGTTTGACGATTTTTGTGTAAATGCTAATACGGTAAAGCATGAATTTATATTAGTAATTAGTTTTAAATCCAAGTTCCGTGCTTGGAAAGCATTTACGATAATCTTGAAATAACGCCCAATATTACCTAATTAAGATCCAGAATGAAAACCGAACACTCTAGTCTTAAACCGACTAATCAATATACCTACGCTGACGAAAACCTGCCTAAGTTGATTGGATATAACTTCCGTTTTATTCGTAGATTGTAATTTTTCTATTTTAAAATAGAAAATTGTGTGATACAGAAGCTGAACATAATAAAAAACCCAGCAAGGCTAGACAACAATAGCTTCAATGGACTTGTTAATCGGTCAATATTTTGTGAAAACGCGAACTACACAAGATATTTAAGATCAGACACATTTCCAGCAAATTTCGAACCGTTAACTTAAAAGCTAATTATAAGGCAGATTTTATGTCAAACAAGGCTATTCAATATGTCAAGCTACAAAAATATTACTTAAATTCTATAGTGTCTCGACACCATTTTGTTCACTGTTATACTTAAAACTATTTTCTTTTTCAGACTTTTTGTGGCAGCCAGACTTTCTATTAAAGTAGGTAAGTTTATGTAGTAAAACATCTACTTATTCTTTCAAATTTGTCGTATGTTTTTATTGAAGTTACTATTTAAGGTGTTGTGTTGAAGATGTTGAGTAAACATTTTGGTGGAAATCCGGCTTGTTATGGCATCATCTGACAGTTTTTCGTTTTTTCTAGTTAATGAATGTAGCCACCGTATTCTAGGTCTTTCCTTGGTCTAGAAAAAGTCCCCGATACAGTTTATTTACTACAAATGCTTATTTATAAGTAGAGTATTTCAAAGTAAATTATACAAAATTTATACCTTTCGAAAGGTTTCGTATTTCATCCTGAAATACAGAATTTATAAACCTATAAACCAAGAGTTTATAACTCTAAGTTTCAATACTAAAAGTTTGCATTTTCATGAAAGTTTGAATCCGTTATTACTTGAAGAGGGCTAATACTTAACAATAAAAACATGTCTTATTCCCAAACTAAACATTACTCTTTTGTGATTTACCGCAGATTATTAAATGTAGGTACATAAACAATTTTTAACTTTAAGAACTCGGAAGGCATGGTTATTTCTATTTTCTACTATGAGAATGACCAATTTATCAGCAAAGAAGTGACCGAAGGTTGTAAATAAATTATACAAATTGTTAAACAAATTCACAAAAGTTTTTAAACGCCTAAAATGGAAACGTTATTTTACGCAAAAATCACTGATGAGCAAATTATTTTTGACAGACCTCCGTAGCTCGGTTATTACGGGTACTTTTTCAAAAACGTTACAATAAAAAATAAAACAAAATAATATCCTTTTCAGATTTCGAGATAATGACTGTAGCTTTCTTTTTTCTTATGGACGCCATATTGGATTATTAACCCCTTGAGTCCCATGAATCCAACGGTGGCATCATGGAATATTTGTCCCTATATACCAATGATGCCACATGTGGCATCACATTGTACTGTTAAATAAAAAGTGGGTATTGGCGTTGCAGTTTACTCTACTGAATTGGTATATGACGAAAATTAATTAGGAAGGGATTAGCCACGCCTAAAATTTCCAGTTACGTGCTGAATAGATTCTGTTTGAGCCGTTAGTTAGAACCTTGACGCAGGCTACTTACGTTGGCTTGGAGGTTAGGTAACGTGGTTTGGCTATTTAAAGAGCATTTGTGTCTTAATAAAATTATGAGTGAAAGTGATTCGTCGTTTCTTGACGACAGTGACGCCGATCCAGATTTTTTACCGGGCATCTCTAGTGATGATGATAATATAAGTGACAGCGATGTAGATGCTGAAAATGAACTGCCAGTGCCCATAGGTATGGGAGATTTTCAAGTAGTGCTTGATCCTTTTCAGGTATATGATTGAGACAAATGTAACGTGGGTATCTATCAATAATACTTTTACAGGATAAACGAGACACAGAATTGACTAAATTTTAACCTCGGTTTTATGGTATTCACCCTGCCATAGAAACAGAAATTTTTAAATGTGCTAGAGAGTGTTTCGAAGCTTTTATGTCAAATACGGTTATGAAGAATTTGTGCAAATGGACCAATGAACGTGCCTCTATGTATTTGGAAAATACAGGATCTCTTCGTGTACATAATTTACTTTGGAGGGAAGTCAGCGTAGCTGAAATGTATGTGTTCGTGGTATTTTGTTTGTTTATGGGAATTGTAAGGTATCCTATAATTCATGAATACTGGAACCAAAAATCATTTTTATTTGGTGGACCAAGATTGTTTACATGTTACATAATGAGTCGAAACAGATTTTTTTCAATTCTGAAGTTCCTGCGATTCAGCAGTCCTAGAGCGTATGTACAAAATCGACCACTTACTCGCGTTACTATGTTCTTTGCTGCTTTACGAGACAACTGGATGAACCTAATCAATGTTGGAGAAACAGCTGCAATAGATGAGCGTCTTCTTTTATTCAAAGGTCGACTTCATTTTCGTCAATATATAAAAAGTAAGCGTGCACGTTTTGGCTTGAAGCTTTTTTGTCTATGTCCAAGCGATCCTGAGCTTAGAGGGTATACCTATAACTTTAGTCTGTATATTGGAAAAGATATATACCATTTAGAGCACATCCCCAATTCGCAACATTTATCCATCTCCGAAAAAATTGTAGTTCATCTTTTTCAAAATCTATTGGATGAAGGTAGCGAGGTTATTGTGGACAATTGGTACATGTCACTAAGATTAGCTGAATTTATGCTTCAACGGAAGACCTATATTACAGGCACACTCACAAGCAGAAGAGGTGTCCCAGGTGAATTAATTGCAGTCCCTCTTCAACCTGGACAGTCCTGTTTTGTAAGAAAAAACGACGTGCTCATTGTGCGATATAAAGATAAAAGAGACCTGTATGTACTAACTACAAAATTGACGGCAGGTTTTGTAGACAAAATCCGTTATGAAATAGGTCAAGCCAACACACTGAAAAAATCAGAACACATCGATCACTATAATCAAAATATGGGAGCTGTGGATGCAGTCGATCAGGATGTCGAATCGTATGACTGTGCACGCAAAAATTATTCGTGGTTCAAAAAATTGGGATTGCATGTGATACAAATAATGGTATGCAATGCAAAAGTATTATACAGTCAATGCAACAACAAACCAACATGCAGAATGTTAGATTTTGAAAAAATACTTTGCGAAGAATTATTGACTTATTACAGTGACAAATATAAAGAAGAGAAAGCTAAAAAATTTGAGAAAAGTAAAGAAAGTCATGTGTATGCTAGCAACTTAAAAGAAGAGGGTAAACGTAGGAAACGCTTTTCGTGTGTCGTATGTTACAAAGACAATAAAAAAAGAAAGTATACATCAAATTACTGCGCAACATGCGAAAAAAAACCTGCGCTGTGCTCGGAGCTACATTTTGAAATGTACCATCAAGATTTATAACTGTTAGTAAATTTTGGTTTTGTTTATTACATATTTCATGTAAATTATGAATAAAAATATATTCCATATATATTCCATATGATTCCATGCTCATTTATTCCGTTTGTGGTAAATGTCAAATTTTTACAAAATTAATTTCTAACCCCCCGGCCTGTTCCATGCTGTCTTAGTCCGCCTATAACTTTTTGACTTAAATTCTCCTAGGTAAAAATCAAATTTTGAGAAAATAAATTTATAATCACAGTCCCCTTTTTTAATCCTTTAGTACGCCTCTGATTTTTTTCAATAGTTTATTATGCTACAAAAGTAATCCCCATACTATATGTAAACAAACATACTGTTCAAACATCAAATCTTATCAACTATTTTTTAGTAAATCCGGTATATCAGTGCATACTCAGATATCAGACCTGGGACTCAAGGGGTTAATGTATTAAAAAGCATTTTTTCCTCTTACAAAAATGTATCACAACATGGTGTTTTCTTTTCAATGATTAATAATCAACAGATATTTAAAAATGCTCTACTAAAAATTTTGTTGCTGTGCTCGATAAGGTCTTAGTAGGCCAGCTAACAATTTGTTTATCTTAGAACTGTCAAATTTTAGTTGGTTTAATTAAAATTACCTTTTGTGTTGAGTCCATTGGATTTAATTCGTTTTTTATAATTTGCAATTGCTTGTTTTTGGTGTTTAATTTAATTTCGAATAAATTATAATTTTCAAATTCCCAACCATTAGACATAGCTCTTAATTATACAAATGAAGAAAACTATTTCGAAGCCCACAGAAACGTTGCAGCGGCTGCTGGGCGACATCAACCAAACGCAAGACATTTTAGGAATCTGTTATTGAATTTGCTGAATTATGGAAGTTTTATAAAACCCAGAGGTCATAAACATGCTGTTGAAAATGAGGAAAGAGATAATCTTGTGTTAAAATGCACTAACAATAACCCCACAGCATTGGTTAGAAAAATAGGTAATGACACAAATATTCCTAAGTCAACCGTCCATCGAGTACTGGACGCCAATAAATACCAAATACCAAGTCTAAGATAGTACAAGGTTTATCGGCAATTGATTTTCCACGAAGAGTAAGATGTTGTGAATGGTACATCCAAAATATTCGGGAAAATCCCAATTCTTCTATAAAAATATTATGGACTGATGAAACTCGATTCACCAATTGCGGAATTTTGAACAGGCGTAATACCCATCACTGGGCTGCAGAAAACCCACAACTCACGTCACAAAGACGATTTCAAACAAAATTTGGATTTAATGTTTGGTGCGGTAAATATGAAATTTTAAAAATTATTACTTTTAGGAATTCAATTAATTGGGCTGCTTTTCAATTTACATGCAGCACGATATCTTGAACTCTTACAAGAGCAAATAATGCCAGCTGTAAGGGCAGCTGTGGGGAACTCAAAATTTGGGTTATGTACGATGGCTGTCCAGCTCATAATGACGCCGTCGTAAAGAACTAATTAGAAACAAACATTCCCAATAGATTAATTGCGAATAATGGCGACATTTTGTGGCGTACTAGATCCCATGACATAAATCCCCTTGACTTCTTTTTATGGGGACCCACTGAGAACGAAACGTTCGCCTTTGAAGCTCCAGAAAATATTGCAATTTTAGAGGAAAGAGTCCGAAACGGTATGTATGCATGCTGTGAATAGAAACACATAAATCAGGGGAATAAACTCTGCAAAATCGTTGTCCAATATGTTTTGATCAAGGTAGTGGCCACATAGAACAATTCTTTTAAATTAGAGAAGTTATAATTTATTTGCATCAGCTTTTATTGTAAATGCTGTTTTTTCATTCGTTCAATAAATTTTATCGATAATAATTCAAGAATAATTTTCTTATTGTCTGGCTTGTGCTTTTTCATAATTATTGAAGCATTCAGTTCCCTATTGAAGGAGGCCTAACTAGATTAACAATTTTTTGCGATATACAGGTAACAATCATTTTTTTCTTATTTCAGTTATTCATTGAAAATAAAATACCATGTTGTGATACATTTTTGAAAAGAGGAAAAAAATTATCTCTAAATCTGAAAAAAACCATTCTTTTGTTTAATTTTTTGTTGTAAAGTTCTTAAAAAAGTACCCTTAGAATGTTTAAACCAAAATACCGTATGTTCTCTAATAACCGAGCTACGGGGGCCTGTCAAAAATGTACCATTTTGGTTTCCCGCGATTTCTTCAAAAACCAAAAACAATTGATAAAATGTAATAGCACTTCTGGAATGGTAATAGAATCCTGAGCAACATCGTCCATTTGACCGATTTTGCATGTGTTATAGTAGCAGAGATAGCCATACATGCAGCACCAATTTGGGACAGTGTATACAAGATATCTTGCCAACAAGCATAGCAGTGTTACGTGCTATGCTTGTACTTAGCGTCGTGTAGCCAACTGAACTCGCCAAAGACGGTCCTTTGACGTAGTAAGTCGTGAAATATCTGAAAAACAGCTTAAAATACACACTTATTCCTAAATAAAACTCATAATCGATAATAAATGCCACAGGTAAGATGTTCAGAATCTTAAATGGTTATAGAAAACTAGTAAAATTGCCCACTCCGGAGAATAGTAGTTACAAATAGTAGTACAACATTTTTAAAGTGCACTTTCAAATTCAAACAGTACGCAAAGATCGGTTTCTATAAGTTCATTAAATTTGTTTGAACCCAAAATAATGAATAAATAATTTTTATAAACATAAAAATTTTAAAATGTTGAATATACGACAAAAGGACGCGGATATTTGGACGCGCGACAAAAGGACGCAGAAATCTGGTCGCATGTAAAATTAGACGCGCGACAAAAGGACGCATAGTTACATTCCTTCCACTTCATCCAGGCAAGTTTATGTGGTTGTAGCGGCCATTAATATTATTAATATTTTTTTACCTTTTTATTATTTTGATTTTTTTATATTTAATCCTTTTTATTATTTTTTAATTCATATTATGCTTAACATTCAAATTTGGTAATGGCATCAGGTTTCAAAATTGTAATTGGAAGTTGTGCGCGATTCCTCAAAAATATTTTAGTAGTGGTCTGTTGCCGTACTCGGGAGACAATTGTTTTCATTGTTTTTGCAGTGTCTTTATACACTATTTTGTGTGGCGGCAAATTTCCAGCAACGTACTGCTTTATTTTTAATATATTTAAACTGTTCTGCTAATTCGCTTCCTAATGACACTTATTTATTATGAAAAATGTAACGACTCCTTAATGCGGTTCATGTTAGTTACGTTAAATGATGCTTTATTTAGTTGCCCGTGTATATACAGGGTGAATCTTATCTAATCCGCCAAAATTAAAGGAGCACTAGAACTCATCATTATAAGCAAAAAAGTTCATATGTACATGGGTCCGGAAATGCTTCGTTTCCGAGATACAGAGTGTCAAAGTTGAAAAAAGAAATCGCGATTTATTCAATATTTTTTTACTGTTTCGAAATAATTTCATGAAATTTCGTATACGAGGTTTTTTTTGGGACAGTTGTTTGAACAGTTGTTATCAAAAGAACATGTTTACTTTTAATATTAATTTCTTTTCTTGTTTTTAATATTGGATATTTTAGTGCTCCTTACAAGTTTTAAATAAATAAACATTGTAAGTGTTAAATGTGTTTTTCTCAGAAACGGTTGCTCCTAGTGACATCACTAAAATATACCCTTTTTAGCAGAAAAGATAGGAGAATCGATTTTTCTAGTCCAAAATGGTATACAGTGTAGCACAGAAAATTGCAACGATTTAAAGGGGTCGAAATGGTGCCGCTGGCGCCCTCTAGAGACCACAACTAAATGGACCACAAATTTGAATATTTCATTTCAAAAAACCATCGTATACGAAATTTCATGAAATTATTTCGAAACAGTCGAAAGATATTGAAGAAAACGCGATTTCTTTTTTCAACTTTGACACCCTGTATCTCGGAAACGAAGCATTTCCGGACCCAAGTACATATGAACTTTTTTGCTTATAATGATGAGTTCTAGTACTTTTTAATTTTGGCGGATTAGATAAGATTCACCCTGTATATAATATATATATATATATATATATATATATATATATATATATATATATATATATATATATATATATAGTTATAGACGGTATCTTACTAAGCCCGGGATAGCAATAGGTCTCTACTGAGTCCGACCCCCCGCGCTAACATACAAAACGTTGTGTGGCCCGATTTTATGCACCTAACACGTTATCCGTACTTTGTGAATCCCCGGCAGCGTTGTCGATATTTTCTAGCTATTTTACATAGATATGCACTTATTACTCTCTTTTTTCCTTATTTTCAATTATATTTTTGCTTTATTTGTAATTTGATCAGATCGTTATGATTAGGTAACTATCAATCAATTAATATTTAATTTTGTAATTGTAAAAGGCATGAGTAATCGAAATTTAATGTCCATGGATCAAATTCTGATTAATTAGCACAGTATTTTATTTCCAGTAGCGCAAGGTTAAGATAATTCATGTATTATGGAACATAAAACGCCTCGATACTTACAAATTTTAATGTTATTGGTAATGTGTGTTACCCTAAAAAAGTTTTTTACACGAATAATTTTAAGTAGAGAAACAAAGCCAATATGCTGTAAGAAAAATTTCAAACAGAAAATAGCGGAATATGAAAATCTAGAGCTTCGCCATTATTAAACATATTAAAATACTTATCTTCTTTAGATTTTTTAATTGGTGTGTTTGTATATACAATCTATCTAAACGTTTGGATAACACACAGTTATCTTCGTCAGTAGTAGTATTATCTAATAAAATTGTTAAAGATGTTCAAAACAATTTGTGAAATTTGAAAAATTGAAACAAACATAAACCTGCTATTAATATAACAGTTTGGAAAACGTATAAAGCCAACTATAGAATACAATTTTAGTAAAGAATAACTAGAGAATTAAAAAATTAAGTATTGTTAAACTGTCTTTAAGATGGAAAATCAAAACATCCTGTAACGGTCGAAGGCTAATAATAAAAAATGTCAACCAAGAAACAAATTTAACAAAATTTAAGTATGATGCAAGTGTAAATTTGTGAAAAACTTCTATTTGAAATTAATAGAAGCATTCACACATAGAAACTTGACATCGATTGAAATAATCCAGTAACAAAGAAATAGCTTCATCAATAAATAAGTGTAAGTGCTACTTAACAAAGAAAAACATTGTGCAGAATGTTTTATCTAACTTTTCAATTTAATTTCAACTAATTACATTGAATTATAGTGCTGTGGTAATTCAACATATAATTGATAAATCAATACGTATCAACATGCCTTTTTTTAAAATTATACAATGGCAAAACCTATTTAAACGGAGATTTTCTTCTTGTCTATTTATATATCTCAATAGCTTCACGTTGTAAACGAACATAATGAGTTTGAATTGGCAATATTTCCATATTGTCAAATTGAAAATATGATTTAAATTATTTAAGGGATGACCAGCTACCGCAGACTTCTCTGGTTGACCTAATCTACAAAATCTCATATGTTCTTTACGTCTTGTATCAAAGCTACGTTTTGTGGTTCCAATATATACTTTTCCACATGAACAATATGTTCTCCCAAAGATGATAATGGGTTTGAAATATCTTTAGGTGACCTTAAATCTTCTTTAATTTTCCTTGTAGGTTAAAAATAGTGCTAACACCATGTTTGATTAAGATTTTTTTAGTCCTATCTGGAACATTAGGATTAGCTATAAAAGGAAGAAAATCAGTTCCAACATTAGGAATTGGTTTTTCTTTAAGGTTATGTCTAGAAGGTGTAATAACATTATGATTATCAGTGAGTGAATATCCATTACGTTGCAAGGATTTTGTTAAGTATTAATATTTATTTTTTTAAAAATTCAATATCACAACTTCTTTTTGCTCGATCTACTGAAGATTTAATTACACAAATTTTCTGACGTGGATGGTGGTTGAATGATTTATGAAGAAATCTATCAGTATGCGTCCACTTTCTGTAAACCTTAAAAGACAGTGAATTATTATTTATTGATATTAATATGTCAAAACATGATAAACTTCCATTAGTTAAAGCCTTCGTTTATAACTTTTTTTACTACTAACCTGAGAAATCGCCATTATTTACCCCATTCCTTTAATAAGAAGTAATATTTCTCTTCCTAGGTAAATAATGAAAATAAAAAAAACACTTAGGTAAATAATGATTTGGTTTATTTTTAATGAATGAAATAAAACTCATAACTCTAAGAAAAAAAACAATCTCGAAAATTTAACAAGATAAAAATTGCTAATTAACAGCACAATTAACTAAACATATTTAAAGTTATAGTTAATGGTGCAGTTATGATAAATCATGTGTATTCCGGCATTTCCGGTATTAACAGAATTAACATTTTTATTATAGGTAACCGTTATAAGTTAATAATGAATTATGTTATTCATTTTGTTAGTTTTAGTTTGTCTTTGTTAGTTTGACACATAATGCCCAGTCTACCTGATATTTTGAAAGTGGACAGAAAATAACATAATGATATTCAAATACTAATTCACTCAAATGACGATTTTAACAGTTTTATCCTCATGTAGTAAAAAAAATTCTATATACAGCTCGGTTTAAAATTGCTCAGTTAATAATGGCTCACTTCTCAACCTAGGTGTATAATATACTATTTTGATTACAGTAACTTAATAATTTGTTATGCGAGAAGCACCATATTAAAAATATGCACATAAGTACCCGTAAGTCACGTAAACATTGCCAATAATTTAAAGATGTGCAAAAAGAATACTTCGCACATGTTTTTCTATTAAATAGTGATCTCAACGTTGCCGTATGCTGGGACGAACAACGTACCGTTCGTGAAGATCGAGAGTTTGTATATAAATGCGACCTCTGAAGCGGCCTCCTCAGAACTATTCTATATATAGTGTAGGTACAAACGGACATTATAAAGCCCGATCTAATTTTTGGATTTACACGTTTTGAAGCCTATACAATCATATTTTGATGATATACACATGCGTACGTTGTTGAGCCCGGGGTCGGGCTCAACAAGGTTTTTTCGGGCTCAAGAGAGTACGGTTTATATATGCTACGGCTCAGCAATGACCGTATATATATATATATATATATATATATATATATATATATATATATATATATATATATATATATATACTGATTTATAACTCCCCCGCACTCTTATATTTAGTTCAATTTTAAATTATATTATATAATTATTATTTATTGTTATTATAATTTAACATTGGCTAAAACTCTAAATATTTACAACATATTTTCCGGTAGAACATGAGAATCATCAAAGGGGATAGGGATCAAAATTTAGAAGAAACTTTACTTTTAAAATTATAAAATAAATGATTATTAATTTGAATTATATTGATTTTTTTGAATACAATTATCACAGTTAATATGATTAAAGCACATTGAGTTAATGTCCTATTATTTTTATCGTATCTAAATTGATCTAGTAAATTGAATTATAAATTTTAATTCGCATTAATACCTGTGTCACACCCTGTACATAACAAAATTCTTCTAAAAGTATACGTGGGCATGCGCTGTGACTACGCAAACATGTGATTTGACTACAACAAAAATTGAAATTCGACATACAAGTAAGTATAACTACGTTTGAATTAAAAACAATTATTATTATAAACCATTTACATTTTTAGAACAAATAATATTCCCTTTGAACATGCATACATGATGTTGAACATCATGATTATTACAAAGGATTGAAATTATGAACACAAATGAAGTATCAATGTCAACAATAAAGTACTCACATACAATGTCCTCCTTTTGTGGGTTACTGCTGCTGAAATTGCTTGTAGACAACAGCTCCTGTGAACTGCAACTCTGCTCCTCGCACATCCAAATTTTCTTTTATATTAACAGCTTATTACTTAGGTAAGTTTCACTATTGTTATTATAATATTGACGAATCTTTATTTTTAGGATCATCACTTCTTCTTAAATTAAGTTCGAAATAAGTTTTGAAAGGCATGGATCGTTGAAGGATATTATAAATTAAACACTCTTTCGATAAACAAGGTGTATAATGATAAAAACACGAAGACAACACAATTAAATATCCATACCAACATAAACAATATAAATTTAAAAATAAACAATGTCGAAACTGCGGAAATATTTTTATAACTTATCGAAAACCTCCGATTTGAAATTTAAAAAGGTAAACTAACCTTAATTTAATTATTTCCCGACAAAAGACTATCACTTGTTTCCTTAACACTTCCGATACTAAATCGCACTTTGTTATTTTACCGAAGTGACGTTAATTTGTTTTAAAAAATTATTTTCAAAAAAAATTTGGCAACACCTTACTTTGGCAAGTTGTTGAAACAGAGCAAAATTAAGAGAGTTTGTGAACCTAAAGCACTTGTATTTATATGATTTTGGTTGGCGACCAAATCTTCGAATGTTCTCTATAGTTACCAAGAATATTTCCTAAATTCTGATTGGCTACTGTAATTTTTACATTACGATATTTTTTTAAAACCCCGTAACTTTCGCCCCCTTTAACATTTCTTAAAACTAATAACATTTCCATAATCTACATAATTTTCTCTATAATTTGAAATCAAACACGAACTAATTCCTACACTTAATAACTAAGTTAATTTTCACACTTATTTATTGAATTTACGCTAAGTTTATGAATTTTACAGGCCTGGAAATGACCTCTACATGAATAGGGGATGCTACTACACCCAAATATTCATCTTAAACAGGCCTACGGCCAATTTGAGAGGAAAATTATTTAAATTCTTCCAACACTCTTAAAAACTAAAATTAACAAAATGGACATAAATATACTGAATTGTAACATGAAATTAAGGCTACCTTACTATTTTTGCCTCTACTAATTTATTTTACATAAATTGTCTCAATTTAAAATACTTTTTACAAAAATTTTATGCGAGGAAATAACATAACCTCACATTGTTTATATAATTTTAATGTTAAATTTCACACTTTTAAACACAATAACTGTTAGTGTAAGTGTTTAAACTTAATGTTCAAGTCACAAATTAATTTATTTTACCACTTTCGTAGGTTCATAAGTTCTTCTACGACTAGTGTCGGAATGTTGTCACTCACTAGTTTAAGGTCATAAAATGTTGATTAAACACAATAATCCCAGAGCTGCTGCATGATTTATGTTTTATAGTTACTCACTAATGTGCTTGTTCTGTTTTTTCATAATTTTTGCACTGATATGTGTTTAACGCACTAATACGAATGTTTTCAATAATCTTGGCTGCGTACATGTGAATTGTGACATTGATACCAGCCTAAATCTAGTTTTAACATTATTTCTGTCAACCACAACCTGTATCACATGTCGTTGGGGAATATTGTTTTAAATAAACTTACTAAACTAAATAAAAACTTGAATTAAATCAAAACGATTACAAACATACCCTATACTTCAATGTACTGTGCTGTAGATTACTTATTTTAACATTATTAAAATTATATAAGGAAATATTTAAATTTTACAAACATCTCAATGTTTATTAACCATTCTTATCTATAATTATTTAATGATATGTACCATTTTGTACCAACTAAAGAAATACTTCACTATGCGACTTACATAGCTACTTGCCTGTAATTTGAATCATCTCAATATATATATATATATATATATATATATATATATATATATTCTGCTCATTTCAAATTTACCCAAATTTAAATACCAAGAAAATAAAAAATAAAAAAGTGCGTCCTTTTGTCGCGCCTCGAATTTTACATGTGTCTTTTTTTCGAGCGTCCAAATATCCGCGTCCTGTTGTCGCGTGTCCAAATATCCGCGACACCCTTACTGTCTGCATCAATAAATAATTTCGTGTGATGTAATCAGTAAATATTTCCGATCGTATATTTTACTTAAACACTTGAAATACCAAAACTAGTAATAATAGAGCAACATCAAACCAATTTTGAAAATGTACTAAAAAAGCCATAAGCACAAGCTAGTTCAGTAATTTTGTGAGTGTACAGTAGCACCCACAGCTGTTCATAGATGGGACGTCAAATTTCATTAATACATTTTTGTTTGAAATAAACCTTGCTTTAATCTACTTAGTACACTTATCCTACATGTGATCAATGTAATGCTTCATAACTGTTTGAAGAGCAATTCATTAATACTAATTACACGGCATTCCCATTATACACAATTGCTCCTGGTAATTGCAAATGAAGTTCCAGTCCTTAATGTTACTTAAAATTATTTTCACGAATAGTTGTCAATGCAATATTAATAGCATGATATCTTGATTTTTAATGTCAATGAACTTTAAAACAACCTGAATTGTAATTCAAAATTTAGTAGGCAGCTCATTTTAGTTGATTTATCTCGAGCTGCTCTAGAATGAAATATGCCTAAACCAATGTAAATTGTAAATGCTATCAATGAGTATTTTTACGACATTAAACAACAAAAGAGTATGAAGTATACATTTGGATAAATTTAATGCGCCAGTCGATGAAAGAGAATGCGTCAGGAAATTAACATAAACTACAAGAGTGATTTCTTAAGACTACAAAACTTATACCTCCTAGCTAACTACACTAAATGTCCCACAATATATATATATATATATATATATATATATATATATATATATATATATATATATATGTGTGAGTGTGTGTAAGTGTGTGTGTGTGTGTGTGTGTGTGTGTGTGTGTGAGCGGGCGAGCAGGCGGGTGCGTGTGTGCCTGCGTGTGTCTGTGTCTGTATACGTGGGTGTGCGTGTGTGTATGGGTGCGTGCATGCGTACGTGCATGCGTGTGGAGACATATGTACGTGTGTCTTTGATGATTATTTCAATCGTACGTATTGGTGTGTGTGGTCTGTGAGTGCGTGCGTGGCTGTGTGTGTGTGGGTAAGCGGGCGAGGAGGCGGGTGTGTGTGCATGTGTGTGTGTGTGTGTGTGTGTGTGTGTGTGTGTGTGTGTGTGTGTGTGTGCGTGTATCTGTATGTGTGTGCGTGTGTGTGCATGCTTGCGTGTGTGTGTGTGTGTGTGTGTGTGTGAGTAAACAAATGTACGTAGGTGATGATTCTTGACGTGATACCTGAAAACTTTGAAAAACGCTAAGGAAAAAAAGAAGAAAAAAAAGTGAGTAAATGTGAGCTTTCTTTCAGCCGTAATCACTAAAAAACTATATAGTGCCTGGGTTCAAGTTTGATGCAAACAAAATATCTAAACAATAGCAAAGTGTGATGACGATTGGTGCAGGGATTACGGAATAACATCAACAGTTCGTTAAATTTCGAAGTGCACTAAGAAAAACGTGTCCCGTTACGCTAGTGTATAATTTATTAATTGACTATATTAATTTTGTAAACTGCAGCTCATAATATGCATAATTTAAAATACACTTGAGTATTGTACTTTCAGCTTAATGCAAATCAAGAATAAATAATTAAGCAGTAGAGTTAAAGAATTGTGAAGATACAACTTTTTTTTAATTTAATAAACGTTTGTATTTAAGAAAACTTTAAATGTAAAAATGTTATAACTTCATTCTAATAAATATATGAAAATACATGGCTGTACTTTTCATTTACTCGTTATTTATTGAATCAACCCAAACAATGAAAGGTGGAAAATTTTTCACGTAGGTGAATTTTTTTTTGTATTTCTAACTGGTAACATTCTCACTGAAGTTTAAGGCAAACCAAACATACAAAAAGTACCGTAAATGTGACAATAGTATTTACTTACAGTAAACGTTGTAGCATTATTTTTTAAGTGAACTTGAACACATAAAAGCGAAATTCTAGAAAATTATTGGTTTAACGTGTAATTTTCATTATCTTTGTTGTATAGCTGTGTTCCAAAATATGTCATGATATGCCAATAGTTAGATAAACTATTGGCTCTAAAATGTGCAAGTAGCGTAAATAAGAAAAAAAAATATATTAACTCTAATATTGTACTTATTACGATTCTTTCTCTTTTTGAAGCAGTTTGATACAATTTATATTTCTCCCTTCAAACTTAGCTCAAAACTGAAAACGTTTACTTTTGCACGTAATGCTAGAAACATATAAAACTTCACACAAAGTTAAAATAGCCATTAATAATACTGAAATAGACTAATTAATCGATGTTGAAACACGTTTTTTTTTGTTTTTATACTTCTTTCTTGACAAATACCCGCTGTATGTGCTCATTGATTAGTTGCAGTGGTTTGTGAAAATAAATCAATTGTATACCTAAATAAATGGAAGCAAAACACTTTAGAGGAAGAAAGTGTTAATTTCTTAAATTTGCTATATTCTTAATAATTTATTGAGTTTTTATAGTAAACCATAGAAAAGATTAACAAAAACTCAAAAAGGAGAGTTAGTACATAATGGTGAATATAAAGTTGTGAACATCAATCCCCTTTTTAGAAAGTTTTATTTGTAACTATCAACAGAAGTTATATTTTGCAAAGCGTCAGCAGGGTTTCAAAAAGTTGGGACTCAGTTTCAACACTTTTTTCAAAAATAGCCTATTATACTTCATAATTGTACTTAAAACAATGTAATGTGGTTACGAAGCCTTTTATAGTAAAATCTTTAGAGTTTTAAGTAAGGAAAGAAAGAAAAGCAAAAGTGAAAATCAAAAGTTCTAGTTGATAAGTACAAGACGTGGGTTGACTCTTATCATATTTCCTAACATATTAGCTTTAACGGGATTAGAGGTGATGCAATAACTTTCCAAAGTCAATAAAGAGCTTTTAGAAAATTCAAACAGATTGAATGAAATAATATTAGCTTTCTGGAGCTTTTAATTTGATATTTTGCTCTTTTCCTCACAATTTATGGTTTATTAAATTCAATTCAACGCAAAGCACATATTTTTAGAACCAAAAAACTTAATTGTACATCTTACAACATGATTAAGAAGCATAAAGTTTGAGCCATTTAGTATGACACCTACTTGTTCGCCTTACGGGTATTTTGCTGTCACATAAGTGTATCTCCAATGCAATATTATACATTTGATGGTAGATACAAAATTACATCTTTGCTGGATGAGGAAAATAATTAATATTTTCATTACATAAACCTCTTTGACTACATTTTTATATTAATTACAAAATTGATTTTGTACTTTATAAAGTGAAAATATGCGGTAGTTAGAACGTTAAATATTAATTAAATTCTCTATGGATAAGTTACAGGTACAACGAACAAACATTACAGTGTCTTAGATCTCGTGTAGTTAACAACTTTAATCATACCCAAAGGTATGGTAGTGATAAAGTATGTTACAGTTGATCATTATCAATTATTGCAACTATAAATAGACATTTTTAAATAGTCAAAATGCAAACACTTTATTATAGTATAGTACAATATAAGATCGGAAAGGACCTCTCAACAGGTCTAGAAAAAAAATACAAACATCAGGCTCGAAGAGTCGAGTTTTTTATTTTTCTAAATATATTATGAAGGTACAATTATAGTATTTATTAATTCCAGTCCCTGCAGACACGTTTAATGTATCTTAAGCGTCGCCTTCTTTTTCAGTGGTCATTTTCAACCCCTTGTTGGCAGCTTTATGATCCCCACTACGTAATTACAGTTCTTTAGTCAGCAAAGGTCCATAATTACTGAAATCGACTTCTGTCAAAGCATCTAGAGAATAGTCTAGCCCCCATGGAAGGCGCCCCGGTGTAGTTTTTAATTCCAGCCGCTGGATGGTATACAGCCGTGGACTTTGCAATCCTTTTATGGCATTTTCAATCCGTTGATGGCATTTTCAAGCCCGTGAAGTTATATTTACGGTCCTTTTGGTCGTATTAAGAACCCCTGGAGGGTAGACAACCCTAGACACGTGTAATGTACCTTACTTCAGCTTGACGCCATAACTATCTTCCATGCTTTGTCTATAGACCCCAATAGGCTCGGTGCTCTGATCAATCATTCAAATCCTTCTCAATAAATTAGTCAAATTCAATTAATCAATCAGATCAGTCTCAATCAGACAAGTACATGAACAATTAACCAAATCAGTAAAATCAATCTCAATCAAACCAAACAAGAAGCTGAGGTAACCATTCTTCGGGTAACGATTCTCCCCCTGTATATACCTAGCTCCTATGAACGACTGCTTACTTTGTAGATGTCTAACCGACACTCAGAGCTGGCACTCACCATAAACGTAAGAGCACAGGCGTGGAAAAAAAGTAGATCACCCGAAAATCAATTTCAATCAATTAAATATCGATCAAACCAATCAAATCATAACATACAACTTGTAAAAACCAACTTACAATTTAAAAATACTGGTTTGGTTTAACTTACAACTTGCCAAAACCAATCACAATACAAAAATATCAATTGATTTAACTTAGTGGGTTAGAAGTGTACTGTAAATGAATAAATACATTGGGTAAAATTTTATAATTAAAATACTTTACACACAAGATCTGTCTTAGCGGAAATACCTTTGTCGAAAAGGGCCTTAGATTTATAAATAAGCCTGAACGTAAAAATACGGTTTACAGTTAAATTAGTAAGAATGTCTATACAATAACAAATATAAGCAAACTTGAAATCAGGCCTCTAACAATTAAATAAGGTAAATAAAGTCAGGGGTCAGGATTAAAGTATGAAAAAAACGATCACTTACTAGGGTTGTTGTCGATAATCGTATTGAAAGAACACCTTGATTGTGTAAACTGCTGGTTTTTGCTGCTTACAGTCACGGTGCATTCACTTTCTTCGTTTTAGTTATAAATGAATAATTAAAGTACGTAACGGCTACCAGCAAACATTAATATAAAGTAATTATTTCTTGAATTTCCCAGATTTCTAGGTTTCCCCAGTTATTTAACCGCAATAGCATCCTTTCACTACTCAAAAGACTTCTGACGTACTTGGAAAAACCCCGCCTGTGCTTGTGCTTGTGCTAGTTCTCGGGCTCGTGTTCGTGTTCGTGTTCGCATTCGCGTTCGCGTTCGCGTCCGCATCCGCGTTTGCGTTCACGTTTGTGTCCATGTCCGGGTCCGTGCCCGTGTTCGTATTCGTGTTCGCGTTCGCTTTCGTGTTCGTATTCATGTTCGTGTTCGTGTTCGTGTTCGTGATCGTGTTCGTGTTCGTAATCGTGTTGGTGTTCGTGTTTGTGTTCTTCCCGTTCGCGTTCTCGTTCGCATTAGTGTTCGTGTTTGTGTTTTGTAAAACCAATTTTCAAATCAACATCCTAGTTTTGCACAATGTTTTTGTGTTAAATCGTGTAAGGTTGACAGTAACTGAATTAAAATCAACACCATAGACATGCACACTGTTTTTGTTTTTGTATTAACTCTAATAGGATTGGGAGAAACTGATTTCAAATCAAAATCCTACCAAATTTGTTTTTTATTTTTGTGTTAAACCGAGTACGGTTGGCAGAAGCAATGATCTAAATTCGAAATGAAAGTCTACTCGTCTGTGGGTACTATACTATTTAAGAATTCTTCACAATTTCTCAAAAACAAAGTGTATGCATAGCATGAAGAGTATTATCACAATTGGAAATGAAGTTTGACTGACATACCTTTAAATAATTAGTAGGTTTTTCCCTAGACACGATAGAGGTATTTGAATAGTCAAAGTTTGTTATTGTTTTATCAAAACTGGAAACGAAGGTCAACGTTTTATCTTTACTTAATTAGGTGATTAGCGGGTTTTTGCCCTGACACGATACAGTTATTTGAATAGTAAAATCTTGCTATTACTATTACAGAGCCATGAGGAAAAATCCCACTAATCAGCTAATTACAGCGTTTTTCCAAGTACGCCAGGGGTATTTGAGTAGTAACATGTGAATGTTATTGCGGATAAATAACTTGGGAAATCTAGAAATCTGGGAAATCTAGAAAATAGTTTATATTAATGTTTGCTGGAAACCGTTAAGTGCTCTATATTATTCATTTAGAAGCAAAACGCAGAAAGTGAATGTGTCGTAACTGTAAGCATCAAAAACCAGCTGTTTACCCTGTCAAGGTGTCCATTCAATACGATTATCAACAACAACCCTGGTACGTGATCTTTTTTTTTTATTTTAATCCTGACCCCTTATTTTTGAGATCTTGTGTGTAAAATATTCTAATTATAACACCTTGCGCAATATATTTGTTCACTTACAGCACACTTCCAACTATATAAGTTAAACCAATTGGTATTTCTGAATTGTGGTTGGTTTTAGCAAGCTGCAAGTTAAACCAAACCAGTATCTTTTGAATTATAAGTTGGTTTTAACAAGCTGTAAGTTATGATTTGATTGATTGATTTGATCGAGATTGAATTTATTGAGATTGATTTGCGGATGATCGACTGTTTTCCCACGCTAGTGCCCCTACGTTTAGGGTGAGTACCAGCTCTAAGTGTCGGTTAGCCTTTACAAAGTAAGCGGTCGCTCATAAGAGCTAGGTATGTACAGTAGGAGAATCGTTACCTGAATATTATGAAGTGTTTCATCTGACTGAGATTTATTGATTTGACTGATTTGTTTAATTGTTTATGTATTTGTTTGTTGGAGACTGATTAATTGATTTGATTAATTGAATTTGATTAATTGATTGAGACTGATTTGATTGATTGATCAGAGCACAGATCCTGTGCGGGCTCTATGAACCAATTAAAAAACATGGGAGATAATTAACATGTCAATATGATCTAAGATACATTAAACGTGTCTGCGGTTGCCTACCCTCCAGGAGTTGGACTGTCAAAAAGGCTCTTAATCCGACCAAAAGGGCCCTAAATATAACGTCAAGGGATTGAAAATGTCATCAAGGAGTTGAACATGACACCTGAAAAGAATCCAACAGTTAATATACGTGACCACGGCTACATACCCTCCAGGGGCTAGATAAAAAACAACACCTGGGCGCCCTGCGCGTAGCCTAGGCTATTCTCTAAATGCTTTGAAATAAGTCGATTTGAATAAATATGGACCTTGAAAAGACCCTTAATATTGATTAAAGGACTGAAATTGCGGAGTAAGGATTATAAATACGTCACCAATAGGTTGAAAATAGCGCCTGAAAAAGAAGCAGACATTTAAGACACATTAAACGTATCTGCAGTTACCCACCCTCCCGGGACAGGAATTAAAAACTACACCAGGGCACCCTACGCTTAGGGAATTCGAATATCCACCAAAAAAAGGAAACTATATCTTAATTTAAGAAGAATACCTCAGTGAGAATTAAAATCATATCACAGGATCCACAATAAAATATTTAAGAAAGTCATTTGAAATGCGAAAAGATTATATACCAACAGAATTATTACTAGTTCGACCAATAAAATCAGAGTAACATGGTAATTAATAAATCAAAACTTAAATAAACAATATGAACATGTATTGCACCATATTACAAAAATTTCTACAAACAAAAATATGCATACATATTCCTTACTGTACGTTAATAAAATATCAATATATCATAAACCCACTCACTCATACGTCTACAACCATTTCTTTAGTCAAAATTCCTTCATACACAGTAGCAAAAAGACCAGTAGTTTTACCAGTGCCGTATCAATAAGGAGTTACTCAAGCCATTATTTCTCAACAAAATTTAACGCTTTTAACACGAAAATCTTTCTACAGCATTCAAATATTCCTTCACACGATAACCAATGCCTCACTAAATTCCAGTAGCGTATCAACTACACCAACTTACATTACGCATACCCAAAAACAATTCTTTTTATGAAAACTCACTTCAGCTACATTCAAAACACGTTACATACGTTACCAAAATGATACACCTACACAGTGCATCAAAATAACCTTACAAGATGCAAGCGTATTTATTCCTTTTATAATTTTGAATATAGCAATGCGGTTCACTGACATCATGCCTACGGTTAACCATATAAGTTGCCCAATATATCCTTTACAAACTACACCCTCACGCTCGGGAGGGTGTGGTCATCTATGTTTGAGCGTTAACAGTTTTCACCGTGGATAAGTTGCATGCATCGGATGCATTTTTCTCGTAAACCGTTGGTCCTAGTGACTTCAATAAGGTATACATTTCTGAAGCGGAAAAGATGGGAAAACAGATTTTTCCAGTCGAAAATGACATACAGTGTAAGGCAAAAAAGTTGGGACCGATTCAAACATGATGGAAACCTGTAGGTGGCGCCCTCTATCAGTAATAAAAGAACTAAGGACATATTTGAATTCTGCGTGATAAAGAGTCCCTGTAAACAAAATTTCGTCCGCTGATTACATCATTGTAAAAAGATATTAAAAGAAAAACAAAAAAATAATTAAACTTCAACACCCTATATCTTTTAAACGAAGGCGTTGCGGACCTAAGTTCAGAGGAACTTTTTTCTTATTTTAGTGTCCTCTATAGCGAGGAACTGTGCATGACACTTTTTTCTATGTCACCCTGTATATATATATATATATATATATATATATATATATATATATATATATATATATATATATATATATATATATATACAGGTGTTTCTTAAATACTTCAACAAACTTATGGAGCTGATTCTTTATACAAAAATAAAGAAAAAAATTCCTATAATCATGGGTCCTAATTTGAACGGTTTGCTGTCTGTCTTTATGTTTGTGTTTTTTACAGAAATCTATATAAATCGTGTTTTATGCGAGATAGAAACATCAAAATCGGTACAGTAGTGTATCTTACTACTACGAAAGAATGTTTAATAGTTCAATATTAAATCTTATTACATTTCAAAATGGCAGCTATTTAAAACTTTTAATGTCAAATTGCATGAAAACTGTTACAAATTTCGAAAAAATACACATTACACAAATAATGTTAAATTAAAAGAAAAATCAAACGGAGATATGGATGATTTACTGAATATTTCATAATGCTGACACATCACATCAGTACAAATTGTTAAGCTGAAAATGTTTTAATGTATTGATATGTTTTAGCAATATCAGCTGTTAACAATAGAACATCTGATACTAACCAACAATTAAGTCAGCTGTGCATTTAATTTTCAAATCAAACTTATTGACAGTAATTGTTAATTGTTTTACAATCGTGCTTATAAGGTCCTTATTAGTCGGAACTTGTTTAATTAATTAAAACTATATTTTAATAACTTATTATTTGTGTATTTTAAAATGGCTGGATATCCCTATAGTCATCAAGCAGACATGATTTTCATTTACGGTAAAGCTAACGGCAATGGTCATTTAGCATCCCGGCTTTATCAAGAATGTTTCCCTGATCGACAACAACCGTACCACTCAACATTTGCTGCTGTCTATCGACGACTTGGAGAGAATGGTTTGTTATTTCCCTCGACTAGAGATCGAGGAGTACAAAGACAAGTTAGGACTTTGGAAGAAAACATCATACAACGAGTGGAGGAAAATCCAAGTGTGAGTACCAGGCAGTTAGGATCAATTCTTAACGTTGATCACGTGACAGTGTAGCGAGTGTTGCACGAACAATTGTTGTACCCTTACCACCTACAGCGTGTACAAGCTCTCGGTCCTGCTGACTTTCGACTAAGATTGCAATTTTGCCGATGGCTATACCAAGAGATTAACAACCCTTTCTTCTTACAGTCAATCTTGTTTACTGATGAAGCCTCATTTTATATAGATGGAATTGTAAATCTCCACAACAACCATCAATGGGCGTATGAAAACCCTCACACAACTCACCAAGGGAGACATCAACAACAGTTCAAGATAAACGTTTGGGTCGGTATTGTAGCAGACTGTTTGATTGGTCCATTTGTGTTACCTGACAGACTTAATGGCGATGCTTACAGAGCGTTCCTGGAAAATAATTTGCCCGAGCTTTTACAAGATGTACCTTTGGCCGTGAGAGGCAATATGTGGTTCATGCATGATGGAGCTCCTCCACATTTTCGGTTAAATGTAAGACAGTTCCTAGATGAAACTTATGGACGACAATGGATAGGCAGAGGAAGACCAATATCATGGCTCCCTCGGTCGCCAGATTTAAATCCGATTGATTTTTACGTATGGGGTCATTTAAAATCTTTAGTATGACAGACCAATTGTCACAAGAGATGGTCTTCTACGGCGTATCATTGATGCTTGTGAAACCATCAGGAATACTTGCAGCATTTTTGAAAGAGTCCGGCAGTCCATGACCCGTCGAGTTGATGCTTGTATCAGAGAAAATGGCAGACACATAGAGCATTTATTGTAATGTAAACCGAAAAAGTTAGTCACTCGAATAATACATTAAGTTGTAATTTAATTTATCAATCTTGTTAATAATAACCTAATTTTGTACTTTTTTAGTTTCATTTTGCAGTGTTTAATGCTTTACATCATTTATAAGGCTAGAATATGCTAATAATTATTATAATTTTTTTCTGAAATACAATTATGCATTGTTAAATACGTGTTATTCAGTAAATAATCCATATCTCCGATATTTTATGCACGATTTTTAAAATTGAGGTGTCGTTTGATTTTTCTTTTAATTTAACATTATTTGTGTAATGTGTATTTTTTCGAAATTTGTAACAGTTTTCATGCAATTTGACATTAAAATTTTTAAATGGCTGCCATTTTGAAATGTAATGAGATTTAATATTGAACTTTTAAACACTCTTTTGTAGTAGTAAGATACACTACTGTACCGATTTTGATGTTTCTATCTCCCATAAAACACGATTTATATAGATTTTTGTAAAAAACACAGACATAAAGACAGACAACAAACCGTTCAAATTAGGACCCCTGATTATAGGAACTTTTTTAAAGAATCAGCTCCATAAGTTTGTTGTATGTATATATATATATATATATATATATATATATATATATATATATGAAACACTGTTGTTTATCCGGGCGTTGTCTGACGTCTGCTGGTGATGTTTCTGACTCCTGCTAGTACAAAAACGACGTTTCGGTAAAGTCTCATTTCTCCAACTGATTTGTTCGGCTCCGTGTTACTCGAATCGATTCGATAGTTCCTGGTTTGTTTGCTGGATCCGTCTTCACAATAGTTGTACAAGGTCTATGTGCGTGTCGCGGTAGCTGATTAGAAGCACATACAAGTCGATACACATTATTCTGGCTAGTGATCGATTTCAAACATTTCAACACTTGTACCGCATACATCTTTGGAGTTGGTATGCTCCCAGTATTGCAGTAGTAATGCATGTTCCAGAGCACACATAGGATCCTCAATCTTATGGTCTAAACAACTATACGCCTTTGTTTCCTTTTTCAATTTTTTAATCGACGGACAAACAATCTCGTGCAAGTTTAATATTAGTTTGTTAAGGAATCCTAAGAACTGTTGTCTTTCACTACCCTTAGCGTTAATTTTGTTGAACGGCAGCAGAGTTCTTATCAGCTCCCCTTGGAAATCATCGTATGGCACATACCCTGACCGCCATTTCAAGCCGTGATATTTATCCTCTAAATACCTTATCTGTCTTGACATGGGCTTTGATATAAAATAATCTCGAGGTGAGTTTATCAGCATTAGCAGTAAAGAACGATGATCTGTAATCACGGCTATTTCTTTCGGTATGAATTCGTTATCAACACTTCTAAACCCTTGTATGTCCAAGTGTGCGTACATCTTCTTTCATTTGCTGCTGTATACTGAAGTTTGTGATCTAGAGCTTTTAACAGGCGAAATCTGCGATCTCAATCACGTTATCGAATTCGGCGTACACCAAACAGTTAACAGTTTCTACGAGAGCTTCTTCAAAGCCGACTTCTAGACAAAGGGAACCATTCCTAACTAAATTCCAGTGTGTGCTATCATTTGCAGACAAGTCAGGGGTTAGGTCGCAGGCCATTAAACAGCAGCCGTTGGGTTAATCGCTTCTCGATATATCGTTGCCCTCATTCAAAAAATAAGCATCCGTACCGGAGAATAAGATGTGATGCGCTTACATATAAACAGTTAGCTGTAAAGTCTGTGGTCCATAGTTATTGAAACAAATTACCCAGAATTCCGCCAAGTAATGGTCCTAATAGGAGTGATAGAAATGCGCCGCCCTTCTATAAGTGAAACCGTTTCTTCTTTTTTATAGATTCACCTCTCTGTGCTTATGTTGAGAGAGTCGCTGCTTCTGATCAGCTGACAGAGGTACACAACCTTTTAGAATGTTATGTGCACACTCGCAAATGCATTCCACCTGTTTATTATCTAGACATTTCAATAAAGCGTCACGCTGACCTTTACTTAATCTGGCTAATGCGTGCAGGATATCGGTGTTTTCGATTAAAGCGTCAACCATCGTATATGATGTAATCTTTATGAGTGTGAGGCTTAAACCCTTTTTTTCGCTATATATACTTGGCAAATACCTTGAGGCCCGAATATGTTTGTTCTATGGCGTAGAACATCCGGTGTATTCTGTTTTAAATCGAACATTAAATATCCGCGCGGATTAGATGTAGCATCTTGCTACGTAGCCTCTAAAAATTTAGGGTTTTCAGGTGAAATCTACCTTGCTAAATACTGTTTCTGTGCGCTGTCACGTGGATTCTTAAACAAGATTATGTAATGAGCGTTGAGAGAGATATTTCGCTGTCCACGCCTTTGATGAAATAGGTTTTGCGCTAAGAAAAACGCTTAGATTTCTATGACGACCCTTTGTAAAAATATCAACCACCGAACCGTTAGTATCACGCATTAGATCGTCAATTATAATTAAGACCGGTTTATTACCGTCAAACTCTTCCATATCAGGTAATACTCTCTGAAAATTCACAGATATCTTTGCATAATGGCAGCTATTCGCCGTAAAATCAGATAATTCCTTCAAAAGCTGTATCGCAGACAGTTTCGATATTTTTTAGAAAATCAACGATAAAATACGATTTCTCACAACCAGATGCTACTATTGCAGAAAAGGGATGCTTAAACAGGCCTTCCATCTCGAAACGCTAATCGACACTAAAGAGTATCCTGTTATCATCACAACTTAAATACTAGCTGAAAAAAATCTGCAATCACAAGTATATTCTACTTTGTTTTATCGTGCTTATCTTTTAACATTAAGATAACCCTATTTTGTTGTTGTCTTTTAAATATTTACTAAAAGCAACACGCGCATCGTGCATTAACAATAATAGTCTTGATGTATATCTAATTTCTTCTGCTTACTTAATTGCTACTCATTTATTTATTTTAAAGTTATTTTTGTGTGTGTGCGGGTGTGTGAGTAATTGAACATACAAATAAATCAGGTATAAATTTCGAATGTAAAGGTTCTGACCGCTTAGATAGAGAATCTGCCTGTATAAAGCGCTGGGGAGAAAATAATTATTATTTGACCTAATATTTAGAACTTAATGTTTTTTCAGCAGCAAATTTTTAAAATATTTGTAATCACATTAATTAACACAATGTTGATGGCTAATTGCTACTTTCCATTCATAATGAAGTTGGATAACTGTGTAATAATAATCAACACACATTAAGAATCCCTCGAACAGATTCCCGCCTTACAAGGCTTGAACCCCTTCTTAGAATGGAACCCCCAATGCATAAATAAATTAGGTCACAATCTGTAGATGGGATTAAAAGAAATGTGACAATAGTTTCAATAACAATTATGCAATCTACATTGATAAAAACGGGGCCTAATTAATAACAGATTAAATCTTTTTATTCTCAGGTGAAAAAATGCGATCCCCACGTGCGCATATAAAAAAGTGAAAGTTAAAGTGCCCCAGAGGTGACGTCACAAAATCCAAGATGGTGGCCCAAGTGCCCCATTTCTACTAATAGAATCGAACTGTTATCTGTACATGCGGCAATTTTCAAATTTTGTGGAATATTTAGGACTTTAACAGTCACTCTGAATCGGAACAGGTACAGTTTTGTACAAAAGTTGAGGGTATATTAAGTGGTAAAAATCGAAATGTATTTGATATAAATGGGATAGAACTTATACAAGAACTACAGTTTTCGCAGAATTTTCAGAAAAGTGTCACTTATTCGCCAATTACTGCTCCAAATTGCATTGTAACCAATAATTTACATTATTCTTACCCAAACATTTTTGTGGCATTAAGAATTTTATTGACAATGTCAGTTTCCATAGCTACAGCGGAAAGATCGTTTTCCAAATTAAAAATCATTAAAAATTATCTACGGTCTACTATGGTACAAGAACGATTGGAAAACCTTGCCATCATTACAATCGAGTCTACTTTAATTCATGAGTTAGACATTGAAACGTTAATAGAAAAATTTTCAAAAAACAAAGCGCTTAAAGTCCAGTTTTGTTAAAATATGTTCAATGTTCCAATAATTTTGTTTCAAATTTTTGCATTTATGAATAAAACTTTTAAAATTTAAAATTACTGTATAATGTTATTTTAAAAATAATTTTAATCATTATCTAACATCCCATGTTAATTCATTTCTATTAAGAGTTTTGATCATTTCGGTAAGTATTCGTATGATTTTAACGAGAAAAATTCTAAGCTGAATGTGTGCAAGATAGAAGTTGTAACAAACAAAAATTTACTGTTCTATAACAAGGTTTGTTAATTTTTTTATAACAATGTACGCACTTCTTTTTGCACGACGGTACTCGACACTACATATTTAACTTTACAATTACTTCAAACTGAGATGTAGGTATAAGAACGCTATCAATTTTATCCATTATACTATTGCACGGGTTAATTAACACAGATTAAAAGCAACCGCAATGTATTTTAATTAAAATTATCAATACAGAAATTTTAATTGGTAAATTAAAACCACTTAAAAAAACAAGGATTTATTTTTACCATTTACTATTTAGCTAAATGAACTTAGGCACTCTATAAATGTAAAATGATACAATTTCATTTCTGTTATTGATAAACTATCAATTACGTGTTTCAATATAAAACTATACCTTTATAAAGTTTTGTAATTGTATACACTTTTCAATTGTATATAATTGAGTAGTATTTATAGAACAATGAAATAAACACTAATTGGCTAACAGTTACTTAGTGTGGGTTTGCTGTAAGAAAATTATAAATTTTGTAGTCAGCAGAAATATGGTAATTTATGGAAACAGTCTAAGGTTACAAAACTTCTGAGGAATAAAAGATAAATCATTTAGAATATCATTACTGTGATTGATTGCGAAACAGTATTATTGCCCAAACAAACAATTTAACAAAAACGTTCGTTCTCTTTTATGTACAAATAATTTGATTTTATGGCCAATGGAACTATAAGGGAAAGAACATAATTTAGGTTGATTATACAGGTTGTTTATGTCTATATCTATTGTGCCACAATTCAATTTGTTTTCGTTCCTGAAATGAGAGAATAAATGCGTTGCACTACATAGGTTGATAGTATTTCATAATAAAATATTTTCGTAAATTTATGTTGTAATGTTTATATTAAATCGTTGTTATACCGCTATTTGAATTATGCCATTTGTATCATATCCAAACATGGCGGCAAGAAAATAGTGTAATAAGTAGTGCTCGATATTACGTTTATAAAATTCGTCAATTATTTTATGTGAGAAATTGGAATATATATCTAAAATTCATATCATTGTGTCTTATTAGACTATCGGGTTAAATTGTGCATTTAATTAATTACAACAATAGAAATTACTGTACTGTACTTGTGTAGTAAGTATATGAAACGAGAAGCAAACTCGTTCCCATAAACAAGAGAGAGAGATGGAAGTACAGATGACCAGATAAATCCAACAATAAATGTGATGCAACGGTGAGATTAATGTTAAATTTTAGACAAACACATAAGATAATATAAAACCATTCTCTTGCGTGGTAGGCAAAGCAATCCCTGCTTCGTTTATTTTGAAATCTTTCCCCAGGCTTTCCTATCCCTGCATACCTCCCTAGCTTCCGCAATTCATACATTGTCTCTGGCATGCCCTTTTATTTTTAAAACTCTTTATCTTTTTCTTTTATCATACATTCTACTGCAATCAGCCAAGTTTTACACAGTCTACCAAGCCTAGCCTTACCTCTAACTTCGCCCACATATATTTGCTTTGTTAATCTTGCGTTGTTCATTCTCTCAATGTGACCAAACCAAAAAAGGAAAGGAAGAGGCCACGTATTACATTCCCTCCCTAAGGGGGAGGCCGGGTTACTCAATCCTTCCGGGCTCCTTCAGCCACAATCATGGATTCCCAGTATAGATTACGTATATATGCATGGTGGGATTAAGTATGGGTGTGGTCAGGATAGGATCGGAAGGAACGGAGTTAGGGTTCTGTAGTATAGTACTTATATACCTATGTATTACCGCCTTTTCTTCGCCACATTCCTTCATTATACACTCTTTCTTCATCTTATCCCTTATCGTTTTACGGCATGTGCTTCTCAGGAATCTCATGACTACGGCATGACTTACTCCTCTGTAGTTTTTGTAATCACTCTTGTTCCCTTTACCTTTATATAGTGGAGCAATGACCGCGGTCTTACAATCACTCGGCACCTTCCTACACTTACGGCATTCCTTGAATGATTCACAAAATCTTAGCATAAGCTTTGCACCGCCATGTTTATGCGGTTCACCAGAGATTTCATCTACGCATGTTTTTTTCAACTTCCCTACCATTTCTCCATCTTATTTAAGCCAATATCATCCTCAGTTTCATTCACTATTCCTTCTACATTCTCCTTATTAAACTCTTCAGTATTGTGTTCCTCACTACCGTACAGCTTTCCGAAATACTCTTACCATTACTTCCTCACTTCACAATCGCCCCATACTATTTCGTTGCTCCTATCCATCTCCCCTGCAGCGTTCTGTTTTAGGCCACGTTTTGTATTGCTGACCCATTTGCAGAGGAGTTTTTTATTTCACTCAAAATGATTCTGCAGTGTCTCTCCTTCCAGAGCTATCACTTCCTCTTTACTTATTCTCAATGCCTCTTTCGCTTCTTTGTTTCTTAATCTGTACACCTCATACAATTGTTTTTCCTAAGTCTGATTTTTTGCAACACTCTTTGCTATGTGCTCATCTTTTTTCTTATCTATTGCCTTTTTACAGATTCATTCTACTAAACACATTTTTTCTGTCTACCTTAGTCGCTTATCCTATAAATAAAAAACAAATCCTCTTTTGACAATGCCAATATTTCGCACCTCTCTGGATGCTCTAAATTTGTATTATAGTTAAAAATCACAAACAAAAAAGGTATATAAACTAACATACAAGTGAACTTATAAACAAGAAAACTTACAACTGCAGTATCTTTTGGGTTTGTGCAACATTGTTAGTAACAGTAATTTTTGACCAATTATTAGTTAATTTAATTATTGCAGAAACACCCCAGACCAAAATGGGATATTCAACTGATGATTGTACAAATATAAAGTAAATAGATCAGCGATCTAATTTTATTGGTAGTGAGGAACACAATACTGAAGAGTTTAATAACTTAATATGTTCGTGCCACCTAAGATGACAATCAATGACACGTAGATAGTTTACTTTACTGACCCGATCTATACTTGTATTACAATCATATAATATCATGCTACAGTCAGTATCAGAATCAGTATGTTATTTACTCTTAAAAGCTTAAGGTCAAAAAAAGAGAAGGGCTTGAAATGAGTTTTGTTAGCGTTGAGTGACTAGGTGTTACAGTATAACCAGTGTTTAATGAAAGACATATTTTGAATTTAATTAAATAAAGCGTCGCGAGATGCGCCATGTAGCCACAAATACCATATCATCGGCAAATGAAATAATTGTACAAGTATTTAACTGTAGATTGAGCAAGTCGTTTATGTATGGCTTAAAAAGTAGTGCTTGAGTTACTCCATATGTTACTGCCCTATTACCGCTTTTGTCTGGTTGTAAAGTACGTACCGTTGCCTATTATTTAAGTATGATCTTAGTAATGATAGTGCCACCCCTTACACCATAATACTCAAGTTTCGAGCAGAGATTATTATGTGGAACTGTATCGAACGCTTTGACCAGATCAAGAAATACACCTGCACTGCATAATGATTTGTCAAAACATTTAGTTAGCGCATCTTCGGTACCTGAACCATCTCGAAAACCAAACTGATTATCACGTATTAAATTTAGTAGTCCCAAAGCTCTGAATAGTATTCGCCGGTGATCGTTTTACCCATTTCAATGTACTCGATGTGGATGACACCGCGTGCGTCTCAAAAGACTGTGGCCTTGACCTTGTTGGCCGACAGACCCACCTTGACCTTTGGTGGTCAAGTGGTCACGCGATTACGATTATAGTCTAGTGTGAGCAATTGCGGCACTCATCGCACGGATAGCTTTTCCATGTCCAAATATTCATATTAAATGTAATGTACCCGTTTAGTTGAGATGCCTACAGCATCAGCCACCTTACGTACTTTCATTCTCCGATCGTCCAATATTATTCCATGGATTTTGTCGATGGTTTCATGCGTGACCATCTCTTGTGGGTAACCTGAACGTTTGGCGTCATTTGTGCTGGTACGATCACAACCTTTCATTGGTTTTTTGTGCAAAAGGTAATGCTTAATCAGCACACGAAATTAACTTTTTTTCATTTTCGTTAAAATTCACGAGGTTGTTTGCTTTCAATGGCTGTCAAACACAAACCTAGTGACGCAGCTTACTCAAAATTTGACAGTACTCTATTAATAGATGACAGCCGATGCAAAATTTACAAAATCACTGACTTATTAAACTTCCCTCGTATAATAAACTCTTGACTATGTTAATTTGTGTTTTCACCCTTTTAAGTTTTCTAGAGAGTGAATGTGCTAAACGACTAATTTCCTCCAATCTGTCCTAATTCTCGTCCTATTGCACAAATGCGCAATGTTACGATTCCTCATATTAATTGTGAATTAAAAAACCGCTTGTTAAAACAGAAACATGTTTTAAAGTACATTACATTCAGTATAAATGAATCACCTATTTCCTGTGTTTATTTTTTTTCCTTAAATGAAATATACTTTATGTCTTAAATATTTAAATCCGTAATAAATGTTTATGTAATGTATAATAAAACATCAAGTGCTTCAATGCCATGTCAATTAAAAATAACCAGTTTACTTATTTATTTATTTATTTATTTATTTATTTATTTATTTATTTATTTATATATACCACTACGTTATTCCTCATAAAAAAGTTAAATTATAAAAATAATCGGGTGTGGAACACCAGACAACCTTCCAAATTACAATGGAAGTTAAAAGAAATGAAAT
The DNA here is from genome assembly GCA_036346205.1 of Vesta saturnalis. Taxonomy (NCBI): domain Eukaryota; kingdom Metazoa; phylum Arthropoda; class Insecta; order Coleoptera; family Lampyridae; genus Vesta; species Vesta saturnalis. The sequence goes on along the minus strand of JARFJB010002381.1, from coordinate 1,006 downwards.
AATTTTAATAACATTTAGGATAATTGTGCAACCTCTTCTATAAGTTCATTTGGAAAATAGGCAACATTGTGAAAGCAAAACAAAAAATAATCTATCATAATAACGTTTTTAAACTACATGTCAGATAGGGATTAATAGACAGGAATACATGTTAACTTAAAAAAATATATAGTGTGATACACAACACGATCTTCCCACTTACACAATGGAAATTAAACGAAATGTAATAACTATAATAACATTTTTTTAGGATAATTATGCAACCTCCTCTATAATAAGTTTATTTCGAAAACAGGCCACATGGTAAAATCAAAAACAATAATCTATGTCAAACAGACGTTTAAAACTGCATGTCAGACAGAGGTTGATAGACATCTAGATGCTAACTTAACAAATTAAAAGAAATGAAATAATTTTAATTATAATTTTTTTAGGATAACTATGCTACTCCTTTTACACTTTCATAACGAAAACGGGCAACATAGTAAAAAAAAACAATAATCTATGTCAAAATGACGTTCTAATCTTCATGTCAGACAGGGATTAATACACATGAGTACATGTTAACTTAAGAACATATCTGGTGCGGACCACAACACGACCTTCCAACCTACAAACGGGAAAGTAAAAGAAGTGAAATAATTTGGATAACATTTTTTTAGGATAACTATGTAACTTCGTTTATAATATGTTCAATATAAATGTAACGTAAAAATATATCTAGTCAACCAGACGCTAGAACTTCATATCAGACAGAGGTACATAGACATCTGGATGCTAACCTAAAAAATTAAAATGAACTAATTTTAATTATAATTTTTACCATCCACCCTACATATACATATGTAGGTATAGAATGTTTTGCAATTGAATTTTTTTTCACTATCGCTAATTCGACCTATTAGCTCACTCTACAACTTTTGGCAAGTTACGCCAAGATCGGCCATTATGTCAGGATTGCCACATATGTGTGTGTGATGTGTCAGTATCCACATCACACTCACAC